>OVAW01000908.1:0-11351 GCA_900406365.1 Heliophila coronopifolia | reverse complement strand
GTCAATATCAATTAAATTGAAAATAATTACTAAACTAAATAAAAATTAATAAATTATAATGTAATTGTGAAAATTATTAAAATATCTAAATAAAAATACAAAGTATGTCTCACTCATTCTCTATAAAATTAGGAGTTTTGAGTTCTCATTCTACCAAGCCAACAATTCAGAAAAATTCTTGATTTTTTAAAAAAAAATTTGGTTTTTTTTTGTCAATTAAAAGGCTTAAATTTTTTTGAATTTAATCCTCTTTTTCCAAAGTTTGAATCTTTATTCTCCAAGTCATCATCAAACGGTTTAAAAAAAATATTATATATATATTTATATTAAAAAAATAGCTGTAAATATATTTTTCATTTAGATTAAAAAATAGGGGGAGAAGATAGAGGTAACAGCTCATAGCAATTAATTAGTAATCAAAATAAAACCTTCAAAGATTTTATTTTTTCTCCAAAAAGAGAAGTCGGTTCAAGTCATCATCTAACTGCTTAAATTAATCACGAGGAAATCTACACCGTCCAAATATTTCCACAATCTCGGTTATTAAATATTGATTTATTCTGTACTTTGACGTGTGAAAGTCCTGGACACTCCGAACCGGTGAACTCTTAGAGAATAAAAACTGCCAGCATCATAACCGCCAGGAAAGTTGGATTTCGAAAGATGAAAGCTTTATTACTGGAAAAATTAGGGTAAGACTAAAACGATGCGTCTTTCTTTATAAGAAATTATTTACACTGAAGCTCTATTCTTCTCTTAAATGGCTACCTTCACTTTTTTTTCTTAATCCTGTCGAATAATAGTCAAATGAAGGATGGTGGAATCCAGTACCGTGCCTATGTGTTTGAAAAAGGCTCTAATTTTTTTTAAAAAAATTTGGCAACATTAAAAAAAAAAAAAAATTAAGCTATTTAAAAAAATATTTATTTTATCCATTACTATTTTCTTATGTTTTGAGCTCATCAATATTTACATATTTATATTTAGGGATAATTATGAAAAAGCTAAAAAAAACTTTGATAGACTCTTTACAATTTTTATTTTATTTTTGAAAATAGACAATTTTTGATACTATTTAAAAATTGATTATTTTTTTATTTTTTTATCCCTAGAACTATAAATAACAAAAAATAAATAAAAAATAATGATAAACCTAAAATAATTAAGATAAGAAAATTTAAAAGTACAAAAAAATATTACAAAACAATAAAAAAACCAAAAAAAACGTAAGAAAAAATAGTTAAAAGCCATATTACGAAAAATACAACAAAAAATAAATAAATAATATAATTTTTTATTTGAAAAATAAATTGTTTCTAAAAAAAATAATCAAAAATCTGTATAACAAACTTTTTCTATTTCTTCTCGAACTTAGTTATAAATCATAATTAAGTGAAAATTTTATTAATAGTATAGTTAGTAATCCTTAAAAATCTATAAATTTGTTAATTTTAAAACCTATATAAATGGAGTTGTGCTATATTATTAATAATTAAACAAAATTCCATCAAAATTAATATCTTCAAACATAAGGTATAATGTAATTTATTTTATTTTGTTATTAATTATTTCTTGCAAAGTTAGTGTGAAACCTATATGAAACCTAGAGATTTGGAGACACCGACATGAAAATTATGGGTTAGCATTAAATTATCATCAATTATGAGAAGTTTTGAAGCATGTCCGTGAATTGTTGAGAGGTTTTTCTAAAAGTGGTTTTGATCAACCTCCTAAATACATATACAAGGTAAAGAAAACAAATCCTGGTCCAATTTATGATCTAGAGCTTGATGATGAACAAAAGTTATCTAAATTAATCGGTTTTATTTGTTTCAAAACAGATGGATAACATTGTTGTTAACATTGAGATGTTCGATGACACACCAACTGTCACTCAGACACCAGCTGTCACTTAGATACCAGCTCATGCTGCTGCCGACCAAGAGATGGCACGCTGAAACATGTTCCGTACTCGTAACTTGCTCGCGGCCTTGCCTAATGAGGCCTACTATACGGCTATACTTGTCTAAGGTCCAAATGCCAACTATATGCCTCACAAGTTTGACGGCAAAAACTTTAAGAAGTGGCAGTACAAGATGATGTTCTACTTGACCTCGATGAAATACCACAAATACTTGCATGAGGAGGAGCCTAAAGTTCCTGAGGGTAATAAAGAACCATATATAGAGGCTAGTGTCGCTACTTGGAGACATTCAGATTGGTTCTGCAAGAGTCATATCCTGAATAGTCTTGATGAACCAATGTTCGACGTGTACTAGCCAAACAAATCTCTTAGGAATGCAAGTGATTTGTGGAATGCTTTAGACAAAAAGTATGAGGCTGAAACAACCAAAATTTATGCACTACAAGATGGTGGACTCAAAGCCACTAATGGAGCATATTGACGAGTTGCAAGTCATATGCCATGAACTTGATGAGAAATGCAAGGCATTCCAAGGTTGCTGGAAAGGGGAAAATTGTGCTAAAACTAACCTCTCGACGTGAGCTTACTTTCCTCAACATGCTTGACGTGAACACCAAATTTTTGAACATTGGCTGTTTTAGCCTTATAATTTTTGTCTAAAGCATTCCACACATCTCTTGCATTTCTAAGGGATGTGTTTGGCTGGTACACGTTGAACAGCGACTCATCAAGGCTATTCAAGATATGACCCTTGCAAAGCCAATCCGAATGTCTCCAAATATTGATACTCGGCTGTACATATGAGTATTTGTTACCCCTGAGAAACTTAAGCTCCTCCTCATCGAGGTCAAGTAGAACATCATCTTGTACTGCCACTTCTTCAAGTTCTTGCTATCAAACTTGTGAGGCATATAGTTAGCATTTCGACCTTGGTCAGGTCTAGCCGTAGAGTGGGCCTCATTAGGAAAGGCCGCAAGCAAATCACGTTTACCGAACAGGTTTTGGCATGTCGTATCTTGGTCTGCGGCAGCAGCGGGAGCTGGTGTCAGAGTGACATTTGGTGCGTCATCGAACATCTCAGTGTTATCAGCAACGTTATCTATC
Organism: Heliophila coronopifolia; assembly: GCA_900406365.1. Classification (NCBI taxonomy): domain Eukaryota; kingdom Viridiplantae; phylum Streptophyta; class Magnoliopsida; order Brassicales; family Brassicaceae; genus Heliophila; species Heliophila coronopifolia. The sequence continues at coordinate 8,323 of OVAW01000908.1, read as the reverse complement.
TGTTTTCAAAAAAATTAAACAGATAAAGTTAGATAACTAATAAACTCAAAAAATAAACCTTAAAGTTTATATATATTTAGAAAACCCAAAAACATTTATTAAATAAATCGGTTTTTATATCCTATTTTCTAGGAAAAACTCAAAACAAACCTAACAAAATAGTTTTTATTTTTCTGTTATATAAAAAACCCAAAAACGTTTAACGAAAAAAAAACGTTTTTTATTTATCTTTTTAGTAAAAAAAATTCTATTTTTAGAAAACTCAAAAACGTTTTCAGAAAAAAACATGTTTTTATTTTCTTTTTCATAGAAAAATAAATTTTTATATTTTAAAAAAACCCAAAAAACTTTCTAAGAAAAAGTTTTTATTTTCCGTGGAAACTGATTTGTTTTTTTATAATTTTTTTCTTTAATTTTTTTAGAAAAACCAAAAAACATTAACATTGTAACAAAAAATATTTTTTATTCCTTTTAATAGAAATTTTTTTTTTTCTATTTTTGGTTTATGAAAACCCAAAAAACGTTGTAAGAAAGAAGGTATTTTTATTTTCCTTTTAATAGAAAAACAACTTTTTCTATTTTTAGTTTATGAAAAATCCAAAAATCGTTTAATTGAAACGTTTTTTTTTCTTTAAATAGAAAACAATTTTTTTTAGAATAAGAAAAACCCAGAAACGTTTAATACAAAATGGTTTCTTATTTTTTCGAAAAACGGAAAACATATTTTTCTATTTTTTTTTAAGAAAAACCCATAAATGTTTAATACAAAACGTTTCTTATTTTTTTTCAAAACTAGAAAACATGTTTTTTTCTATTTTTGTTTCAGTCAAAAAACCTTTAATGCAAAATTGTTTCTTATTTTTCTAAAAATAGAAAACATATATTTTTTATTTTTCTTTTTTTAGAAAAGGATTTAAAAAAAAATTTTTGTTAAATTTTTCCGTTTCACGATTAGATTTGTTGCACAAATCCGATTTGAAATCGTTATTATTTTTGAAAAAAGAATCCAATTAAAAGTTTTAAAACCGTTTTAAAACAAATAAATTTGATAAAAGCGTAAGATTGAGAGGATTCTTTAAGTTAAGGTTGTAGGACTGAAATAATCGGCGATATTTGTCCTAAAACCTTTTCTCAAAAAACCTTTGAAATGGGACAACAACCCTTGATTTAAGGAAATTGGATTAAGCGCTAGGTGAGATTGAAAAAACCAAATAATTAAAAAATCGGAATTGAAATATACATTGAAAGTGGTTGAAACAAAATCTGGAAACATAATCCGAATAAATTTTTCCCCAAGTCGTATCTATAACTGAATATTTAAAAAATCGGATATGAGATATACATGGAAAGTGGTTGCAACAGAATATGAGTAACTTTCTCTCCAAGTAATCTCTCGGACTAACTTGAGTCTCGTTAACCGCGAGACATAACTGTCCGGTTAGCGCAAAACAATTCGGTTAAATTTAAATAAAAAATTAATTGAATACGCCCCAAAAATCTGGAAACATAATCCGAATAACTTTCTCCCCAAGTCGTATCTATAACTGAATATTTTAAAAATCGGATATGAGATATACATGGAAAGTGGTTGCAACATAATCTGAGTAACTTTCTCCCCAAGTAATCTCTCGGACTAACTTGAGTCTCGTTAACCGCGAGATATAACTGTCCGGTTAGCGCAAAAAAATTCGGTTAAATTTAAATAAAAAATTAACTGTATACGTCCCAAAAAGATATACACGCGGAGGACCTTTGGTCATCTTACCAAAACCCAGAGCCCGAGCCCAGCAGCGCGCTCGCCGTCTTTTTCTTTCTCCTTTCTCATTTTTTTAAACATAACTTAGTTGCTCAGACTATATAAAGTGGTTGAGAACCTTATATGTTTTCCAATAACCTTTTATGTTTTCCAATGTGGGACAAAATAAATTTTCCCAAATTCCAAATAAAGCTTTTTAATTTGCATATCAAATTGTCTCTAATCCATTATTTATTTATGTCCAACACATTCACACACTTATTTGTTTAACAACATTTTCCATTAAAAATAAACTCATTATATATATATATATAAAATAGTTCCAACAAAAGTGTCACCAGCGTGACTCATAACATTATCTGCTGAAGAAATAGCAAGCGACAAGAGAAAACAATTTAGCAACCAGTCAAAGAGAAAGCCTTGCTTGACTGTGAGCTTTCTCTGCACCAAATGCATCTACCGAACGGTCCTAGTATGGACGGTGTGGTCAAAGTGGTTCTTGTCACAAATAAAAGGAGGAGTTCCTTGGAAACTTAATCTCCTTAAGCATCTTATCTCGTTCACTCAAAATTGGGAGTAGAATAATCTTAGCATTTAAAATTACAGAAAAATTACACTAAAAGAGAAATAAGCTTTTTCACATATGAACTATTGTGTTTTGGTTTAAACAAACATGAAGTTTTTCTATCGCTTTATTCATATATGAACTTGCATATTTTGGCATTTTCATACAATCAACGTTTGACCGTTAGTCAACATTTTTTTCTGCAAATTCGACGTCGTTTTGTGTTCGAATTTTAACACCTAAAAAGCGACATCGTTTACACCAAAAACATACTAAAATTCCAAATCCCTAAAATAAAAAAATTTCTAAAATAAAAATCCCTATAATTACAATTTTCGGACGAGTCGAGTAAAAAAGTCGTCTGTTCAATCCGTAATCACTAATCTAAATTTTTGTAATTTTAAGGATTTTGATTTTAAGAGTGTTTTTGGTATAAAAAACAATGTTTTAGGTATTAAAATTCAAAGACAAAAATACATTGCATCTGCGGAAAAACGTTGACTAACGGTCAAGTGTTGACTGTATGAATAAGCCAAAAATAACAAGTTCATGTATGAATAAACGGATAAAAAAAAATTCATGTATGTTTAAACCAAAATACAATAATTCATGTATGAATAAGATTATTTTCCCACTATAATAGATTTTGTTTAAATGGATTTTTTTTTTTTAAATTAGCTTTTGTTGAAATTCATCAAAATACATTGTCAGAATGGTGGCTTTTGTTTACTTATGTTTTGTCTAAAGAAATATATTAAAAGGCATAAAACCTGAACTTAACAAAATCAAATAGATTTTGAATAACACTTAATTTTAATTTCAATATATTTTGATCACATCAAACAAATACAGAAATAATTAAGTATTTTTATCAAAAACATGTTTGAATAATACTATATTTTCATATATTAAAGGTTTGGGTTATGTAGAAGATTTTGTTTGGATTAATAAACAAACAAGTTTTTGATTGCCAAAATAAAAAAACTAAGGGTGATACGTTCTAGTGTGGGAAAAACAAACATGCTTCCACTAAGTGACAAATGATAAACAAATGACCAGATACTACTTTCGAATTTCTTTAGCTAGTTTTTTTACATTCCAATTTAATTTTATACTATCTTCGTATTTTTTTAAATCATGTTTTAGAAATTTCCACAACAATTTTAAGATAAAATTATTTTTTTCTATTCTTTTTCAAATTCATTATATCTAGTTTAATAAATATTTTACTTTAATAAAGTATAATATTTTTGAAAAAAAAAATATTATCTTGGTCTAATCAAAGTAAGTCAACATTACCTTCAATTAAAGTAGGCAGAAATTTGGAAAAATACTTTTTTTATTTAAAACATTATTTATTTATTTATAAAACTTACCCTCTATAACATCATTTAAAAAAAATAAAGAGGGAATAGTAAGGAAATCTAAAATTCTTTGTGAAGGAAAAAGTTTTCATTATGGAATTAATCATAAAACTAAGTCAAAAACATCAAAACTGGAAACAAGAAAACGCTTTCGCTAAGAGAAAATTGAATAACAAGACAATTATGTTCAAATTTATTTCGCTAATTCGTAACTCAATTTTTTTTCCATCAACTTTAGTGGCTAATTTAGTTGTAATTATTTTCTCCTTAACTTGTGACACATGATTTCGAACCCAGTCAATGTATAGAAGAAGCACATAGATAGCTACCAGTAGACCATTTGTAATTCACTTAAAATTGTATGATAAACCAGACAGTTTTTCGACGAAAAAAAAAAAAAGACAGTTTAAACTCTCTCCTATAAAACTTTGGTTTGGAAATTATTGAAATTTGGGTTTACCACAACCTTTCTCCAAAAGCCGGGCATGCTTATGATCAAATGGTTACCACAAACAAAGAAAAAGGAACACAATCGGTTAGTCACTTTCTAGAAAAGTCGGAATTAGGCCCTTATAAGTAAAACTGCGGTCTAGTAGTTTAGAACACAAAGCGTATCTAATATTTTCTTTGAAAGAACACAAAGCGTATCTAATATATTATACTTTGTATTTTTTTTCGACTAACAATATTTCACTTTTCACCGATAAAAGAATAAAAGCCATAGACAACTATTTTATTTAAATTTTAAGCTAACGCCAAATAAAAAGTTATGGCTCTAATTAATATGTAAATATTAATATTTAATTCAAATTAATATTTTTAACAATAAATTTTAAATATTTAAAACTTAAGTAATCTATGTACAAAAATAAATCAAAATTTTTTTTCTAACTGTATATTTAATTCACACATAACAAAAAACTTAAAAACGTATGAATCTTAAATATGTTATTCGAGACAAAATTGCATATTATTATGAAAAATTGGTAAAATATTTTAAACTCTTATTTTTTTAAATAATTATTAATTGTATTTTAAATCAGATTTTTTATAATTAATAGATGAATATTTTAATTTTTATTAAATCTATTTCGCATTTTTACATATGCTATCCGTTTTCGCTCACCACTTTCACAATCATATTTAACCATAAATCTCCGCTCACCGCTTCTGCTCCCTACTACCACTCCCCACTACCGCTTTCCGCTTCGCTGCCCGTTAACACTCTCCGCTCCCATTTTACCACTCTGCCAATCATCCCTTTAGTTTTTTATAGCCGGCGGTTTTTTTGTTCCTTAAATGCCATCAAAAAACTATTTTCATTTGTAGGAAACATAGATGGATAAGATGGCAATGGAATATTCAATGAAAAATTCGTATATTGTGAGTATTTTTTGAAATTTCCCCTGCCATAAATTTGTATTTTGTCAATATTTTTTGAATTTTCCTCTGCCATATCTTCCATTACTGTTACATTGATCAAAAAATTAAATTAAAGACGAAAAATAATGTAAAAACATAAATTAAAAAAAAACTTTAGAGACTCACGAGTTGTATAACTAGCAAAGCGAGATAATTTGGAGCAATCATCATGGAAATACATCTAACCAGGGACGAATCTAGAGGGGAGGAGGGCATATGCTCCCTAGATTTAGAAAAAACAAATTATTTTCACGGAGTCAACTAAGTGAAGCTGAGTGAAGCTTACTCTGTTTTTTGGTTTCAAAGTTCTTGAATAAGAATTCTCTTTCCTTTCGGTTCAATCATCTTCTTGTTCATCATATTCTAAGATTCTTGAACTCTATTATTGTTGGTCGTAACATGCCGCGGCTGTGGTCAAAGATACATCATCAAGTGAGAGAAGAATGGCGACGAGGGGGTTGAGGAGAATCAGAGTCCAGCCAGGAAAAAGATGTTTATAGGTGGCAAGTCCAAAAATGAAAAAAAAAAATATATTATTAAATAGTATTGTATGAAATAGCATCTTTCTCATTTGCGAAGAGAAATGATGTCACTCTGTCATTTTGAACAGCATTTTGTCATTTAGTCTCTCCATGGAGATTAGTCGGATCAAAAGTCTGCATTTTGTTTTAGGGTCTGACCCGAGGAGAAGAACACTCGGTTAAAGTATACATTCAGTTTTATTATATCAGTTAATATACAATTCCACCTTAGAATTTGCATACTTCAATTTGGTATGCATTTGTTTTGGACATATATACATACAGTTATTATTTTATATACATACTATTATGGTTTCATAGAATTAGAAGATTTTGCTTGAGTAAATATTTTAATGTTTTTGAATATTCATTAAAATTAAATAAATTATTTTTGAAAACTTAAAATAGGATTATTTTTAAAGATTAAATGAAGTGATCTAGTAAGTATTAAATACTAACTAGAAAGAAAATGAATAACAATGATTATATGCACAATTGATAATTACACATATATTTGAGTTTATATTTTGTAACCATGAAGAGAGATAAACACTTGTAAGACATTCATTCATAGTAATTAGTAATTACAAATAAAAAGCAACCGAAGTTCTGGCTAGCTAAAAATAATCACACTTTGTGATATAATATATAGTTATATAAAAATAATAAACATAAAAGAAAGAAAAAAAATCTATGCTCGTCATTCATCTTACACAGTTTCTAATTAGACTTACAAATAGTATAATATATTTTGTAAACATCTAAATAGTATACTGGTTTACTATTTTTGTAAATATACATACACTACATTATTATATATTGGAAAAAAAAAACAAATCAAACGTGGTATAGTGTATTAGTGTATTGTTGTTTGTTACCTAAATTTTCTCTTAAAAAAAAATATGCATTCTTAACTTTTTTTTTAAAATCAAATTATTTGTTACATCAAATCAGAATAATAATAATAAAAAAAAAAGAATGGAGAATAAGATGAAAGGTAAGATTTTCATTCAAATCATTAATAACAATAATTATACCAATAAGCCTTTTACTAATTTTACACACAAAAAAAAAAATTAGCATGATTCAAACAAAGACAGGATGAAACATTTCAAAACAACTCTGAGATTTATCCTTCTTTGTAATGATACTACAATCATCTATCTTGAACACTTTAATCTCTTCTTTACCCTCATCAGTGAAGTAAATAGAGTTTTCCAAACATCCATAAAACTCTCCCGCCAAAACCGAAAAACAAGTATCGATAGCCATCACAATCGCATACCCTCCCAACGACCTAACTTCTACCCATTTCATCACTTCTTGATCCATCTTATAAACTTTGAAATCAATTGTTTTATTAAAATTGTTTATTACTGGTACATCACATACCATGTCCCCAACATTGTCGTGTATCGTAACTTTTTTTCTTATGGGTTTCTCTTTAAGTAGACGATCAACAATGTAAAGCTCCCCACAACATTCCACTATGCGTACGTCTCCGCAAGAACAATTGGTGATGTCCTCATCAAGTGCAGGTCCATACCTGTGGATTCCAAGAGAAGAACTAATCCACCAAATGATCCCTTTCGAATCCAAGGTGTAAGTATACCCTTTGTGATCTATAATGTCGCAAAATTCAGCAACTTGATCACTTAATCTAGTCCAAATTTTTTCGTTCCAGTACCTGATCTTCCCATCGAAACCGATTCCGACAATCCAAGGAACACCTCTTTTAACTGAGACTAAAGCCAATTTTCTGAACCCGGTATCTTCTTTATACCACCGCAAACTTTGAACAATATAATTTGAATGAACCTCGGAGACAGTGTATTCCAACAGATTGGTGCTCCTGAACCGATGTAACGGGAAGCACATAGAGAGAGGGTGGAGGAGACGGAATGATCCGTAATTCTTGCTTGCATCGTGTCTAATCAGCCACCCTTGCTTCGGAGAAAGCGAGGAGGAGTAGCGACAGAAGGATGCGGGTAAGAATAAAGAGCGATCAATCACTTCTTTTCCATCTAGATGGTGGGAAATGGCAGCGAGAGAATTGAGGCGAATAAGAGGTAGTCTAGGGAAAATAGGTTTTGTATTGGCGGAAACGATGGAGCGCCAAGATCTGCATATGCTACGGATACGGAGGATTTCAACAACGGAGAACAAACGGGTGACAATCATCTCTACGAGCTCCTTTGGTAAGTTAGACCAATCAACCATTTTGCTTTCTCTCTTATTAAGAAATAATTTGTAAAATGGAGTGAGAAATAACAAAAGAAAGAACTGAGAGCGTTAGTTGGAAGATTTAGTGGTGAGCAGAAAAGGAGAGCGCAAGCTGAATCTGAAAGAAGAAGCTGACAGCGTATGTTAGAGCTGAATATATATTGCAAATATTTTTTTTAGATTTTTCTTACTGTTTATACCATTATGAATTTTGGTAAATTTCTATTTTATATATATCAAAAAATATTTTTCAGATATCTGCTATACAATTATAATCATATATGATGGACATTGTTTCTGGAAATAATTTCAACAAAATATTTTTTACTATTTCAAATTATTTATTCGGCAATTTATTATGACTTGTCATTAAGTATAGAATAATTTTCTATACTTTATATCATTTCATATACAATTGAGAATTAATATAAATATATATAAATATATATATATATATAAATATATATATATA
>OVAW01000907.1:0-10296 GCA_900406365.1 Heliophila coronopifolia | reverse complement strand
GAAACTCTGAGATCTCCAGAGTTAGATAGCTATTTATCTCTCGAAGTTGGCGTGTGAAATGAAATATTGATTTTAGAGTTGGATTGGTGTTGCGTAGTGATTACTGATTGCTGGTTTAGGTTAAATTCAGCGGAATNGTAGTGATTTCCGATTGCTGATTTAGGTTAAATTCAGCGGAATCAAACAATGGTATTTAAGAACAGACTCTTCTTCTCTTCGAAGAAATCTGGATCTTCTAGCCCCGATAGCTCTAATAGTCCAAGATCTGTTGGCTCCAACTCTCCTGTACGATCAGATAAGAAGAAGTCTAAATCCGCTTCCAAGGAGGAAGCCACGATACCTAATTCGAGCCCCGTTACTGGATTGTCTAGAGCTGGTTGCAAGCAGACGCAGATTATAGATGGTCTTAAGAAGAAGGATGGTTCATCGAAGGGAAAACAAGTTCCAACCGAAGTTCAAGCTCACTCTATCGGAAAATCGAACTTGTCTCCCAGTTCCGAGGCCAAGAAACCAACCGTTGGAGTTCAGCCACCGGATGCCAAGGAAGGACCCGCTTTTGTTTCCCCAATCATGGCCTCGTCTCTGGGCTTGAACCGGATTAAGACGAGATCCGGACCGTTGCCACAGGAAAGGTTTTTCAATTTTAGGAACGATGGAGAAATTTCTGCTGTGTCAGGTACGAGCAAACTATCGAAGATGGGTACTGATGGGGACTCGGGCACGGGAACATCTGGCTTTGGTAGTGGCAATAGGAAGAAGGAAGCTGGGAGTGTTAAGCCAATGTTTGAAGAGAACACTGGAACCAGTGACAATAAGAGTGATTGTGATAGTATGTCTCCTGACACTGGGCCACTGAGGAGCCTCAGCCCTACTTTGCCAGCATCAGGATCTCGATTGCAGAATGTTGCATCCTCATCAGGAACTGGTATGCCTTCAGATACTAATAACATCTTGAAATGGTTGGTGGGAGAAACAATGTTTGTCTCAATCCTTTTTGTAACTTTGACGTTAAGTGGGAATTCAATTTAGAAATGAAAGTGCATTGGCTTTTTGCTGAATGTTGGTTATAGATGGAGACTTGTGCCCATCTCATCCTTCATAGTTTTGGTCCTGGTCTTAACTGTTATGAGTATGTTGGCTTGTAAGAAATCATAGAGCTGCTACTTTCAAGTATGTGAATCTTTTGGTTAAAAATTGGAGCTTATCAGTGCATTGGCACATCTTATTCTTTTCTAGATATAGTATGTCACCTGTTGATTTTTAAGTTATTATTTCTCAATTTTGCCTTTGATGATTCTTTTCAGGTCGCTCTGACCTGTCAGCTGGACGCTCTGGCCCTCTAAGAAATTCAGACTTTTGCACCCCAGAGGTACGCTATTCTCCATCACCTATATTGTTAATTTGTGTTATGTGTATTAGTGTTAAGTTATCGTGATGACTTGGCGTTATATCTTTTTAGAATTCATATGATTGGGAAAATCCAAAAGAGTCTGAATCACCACGTTATCAAGCTTTACTTCGTATGACCAGTGCTCCACGAAAGAGGTTCCCTGGTGACATCAAAAGCTTTTCTCATGAGTTGAACTCAAAAGGTGTACGGCCTTTTCCATTGTGGAAACCTCGTAGATCAAACAATGTGGAGGTATTCTAGAGTATCTCATCTCGATGATTTCCTTGTGTTTTTTTATTGCAAAATTTAATAATCTGTCTCTACCAGGAAGTATTGGTTTTGATTCGGGCGAAATTTGATAAAGCAAAGGAAGAAGTAAACTCTGACCTTGCAGTATTTGCTGCGGACCTGGTGGGAGTTCTTGAGAAAAATGCAGAAAGTCATCCTGAGTGGGAGGAAACATTTGAAGACTTGTTAGTTTTGGCTCGCAGTTGTGCTATGACTACTCCTGGAGATTTCTGGCTTCAGTGTGAAGGTATAGTTCAGGACTTAGATGATAGACGTCAAGAGCTTCCTCCTGGTGTCCTCAAGCAGCTTCATACTCGGATGCTTTTTATTCTTACTAGATGTACGAGATTACTTCAGTTTCATAAGGAAAGTTGGGGGGAGGAGGAACAAGCTGTACAACTACGTCAGTCAAGGGTCTTGCATTCAATTGAGAAAATACCTCCTACTGCAGCAGGAAGGAGTTCAAGTGCCGCAAAGGTCTTTAAGGTACCATCCACCAAGAAAGCTTATAGTCAGGAGCAGCGTGGTATGGACTGGAAGGAAGATGTTGTTGTACGCTCAGTTCCTCCTATTTCTCATCCTGAAAATTATGTTCCTAAGGAATCTGAATCTCCTGCCAACATTGATAGAATGTCTTCCTGGAAGAAATTTACATCTCCAGCACTCAAAACTGTGAAAGAAGTGCCAAGGTCAGAAGAGCAGAATGATATCAAATTCGAATCTCCAAATATTGTTAGCAATCGACAATCTAGTGAAGATACGGCTGTTTCTATACTCAATTCTCCTCCAGCAAAAGATTCTCATGAACATCCGTCCAAGCATCGGCACAATATTTCATGGGGTTACTGGGGGGAACATATTTCGGAAGAAAGTTCAATAATGTGCCGTATCTGCGAGGAGGAAGTTCCCACTAGCCATGTGGAAGACCACTCTAGAATTTGTACATTGGCTGATAAATATGACCAAAAAGGACTGAGTGTTGATGAGCGACTCATGGCAGTTGCTGGAACTCTTGACAAGATAGCAGAGACATTCAGACAGAAGGATAGCCTTGCAGCTGCAGAAAGCCCTGAGGGTATGAAAGTATCCAACTCACATTTGACTGAAGAATCTGATGTTCTCTCCCCAAGGTTGACTGTTTGGTCGCGAAGAGGGTCAGAAGACATGCTCGACTGTTTCCCGGAAACTGATAATTCAATTGTTATGGATGATCTGAGGGGTTTACCCTTAATGTCATGTAAAACTCGTTTTGGTCCCAAGTCTGATCAAGGCATGACTACTTCATCTGCCAGTAGCATGACTCCTAGATCCCCCATTCCTACCCCTAGACCTGATCCAAATGAATTGATTTTAGGAGGCAAGGGTACATTCCATGATCAGGATGATATTCCACAGGTTTGTGATCGACTGATGGTTGTGCACCATGTTCATAAGTTTTCTTTGTCTTTTGTTATTGAATGATCCCTAATGAAATTTGTTTTGGTTACGCAGATGAATGAACTTGCTGACATTGCAAAATGTGCAGCAGATGCTATTCTAGGTGATGATCAATCCATTCCATTTTTACTTTCTTGTATTGAAGATCTGAGGGTTGTCATAGATAGAAGAAAGTTTGATGCACTTACAGTAGAAACTTTTGGGACTCGCATAGAAAAATTGATCCGGTGAGTTCCATGATGCTGCTTTTGTATGAGATATCTTCTTGAGCCCATTCCTACATCTTCTATTTGCGTGCATGTATATTTTCTCAGAGATGTTTTGTGGTTTCCAGAATAGAAATATTAACTTGTCTGTGGAACTATAAATAGTTCACATCAGGAATGCGTTTAAAGTATAATTTTCCTGATCCTGCAGGGAGAAATATCTGCAGATGTGTGACCTTATGGATGATGAGAAAGTTGACCTATCAAGCACTGTGATTGATGAAGATGCTCCTTTAGAAGATGATGTTGTCCGAAGCTTGAGGACCAGCCCGGTACATCCGCGAGACCGCACATCCATAGATGATTTTGAGATCATAAAACCAATAAGTCGGGGAGCTTTTGGGCGAGTTTTTTTGGCTAAAAAGAGAACAACTGGAGATTTATTTGCAATCAAGGTAAAATGATTTTGGGCTTTTGTTCGCTTTTCAGTTTTTTTTCTTTTTTTTTCTTTCACTACAATATACTTATGCGGACCTGGTTGGCGAAATATTTAGTAGTATTTCTCTTATACGGTGTGTTCATTCCTGTCATACTCCACAGGTTCTGAAAAAGGCAGATATGATCCGAAAAAATGCTGTGGAAAGTATTCTTGCTGAACGTGATATTTTAATCAATGTTCGCAATCCCTTTGTGGTGAGCAGGTTAAGCTTTTAAGCATATTATCTAAATATATCTACTTCTTTTAACATAACTTTGTTTTTACCAGGTTCGTTTCTTCTATTCTTTCACTTGTCGTGACAACCTGTATCTGGTGATGGAGTATTTGAATGGAGGGGACTTATATTCATTGTTAAGAAATTTAGGTTGCTTAGAGGAAGATATTGTCCGTGTATATATAGCCGAAGTTGTAAGTTCTGCATGGTTTTATTTACAATTCACGTCATAGAAACTCTAGAAAGTGATCCCATGAAGAATTACCATGACACTTGACAGGTCCTTGCTTTGGAATATTTGCATTCTGAGGGTGTTGTTCACCGTGATTTGAAGCCTGATAATCTGTTAATTGCGCATGATGGTCATATTAAGGTACCATTTCCATTGTAAGAACTCTTGTGTCATCTTTCGGAAACTGGTGGGTACTATTATTAGTCATTCAGACTTTTTCTTCTGTCTTGATAGCTTGAGGCTGGCAAGATTTGAGCTCTAGGCTTAGCAAACAACAGCCTTTGCACATTTAATTTTAATCTAAAAGAGTGATTTATTCTAAGGATCATGCTTCCCTGAGGTGTCTTTTATTTTTATGTGAGCAGTTGACAGATTTTGGGCTTTCAAAAGTTGGTCTCATCAACAGCACGGATGATCTGTCTGGTCCTGCCGTTAGTGGGACATCTCTGCTTGATGAGGATGAGTCAGGATTACCGGCATCTGAAGAACAGCTTGAAAGGCGCAAAAAACGGTCTGCTGTGGGTACTCCCGACTACTTAGCTCCAGAGATTCTTTTAGGAACAGGACATGGTGCGTACAAATGTCTAATCTTAGTGTCTGCTTGTCTTTTATTCAAGACTGTTTTTTATAGACGATTGTACACGGCTGGGGTTTTGGTTATTTGGGTAAAGTAGAATCTACTACAAATTGATTTCTGCTCAATTGATCTGGTGTAAGTGGAAGGGTTATATATATTTTTTTTCTCTAAGCGTGTCTGGCAATAGTTTCATATATTTTATTTTCCGCTTATCACATGCCAACACTGAAAATTCTTTGATATATTTTTCAGGTGCAACTGCGGATTGGTGGTCTGTTGGCATCATTATGTTTGAACTCATTGTGGGAATTCCACCCTTCAATGCAGAGCATCCTCAGGTCAGAAACTAAGCATTGCGCTCTTTTTGCTAATACTTTGATAGAGAAACAGACAGATACTTGGTACTTTGGGAATACTTAAGTTTCTAAAGAAAGTACTTGTGCCATCTACTTTCAGTTTCTAACATTTGATGTGCATTTTCTTTGGTTTGTTCTAGCAAATATTTGACAATATTCTCAACCGTAAGATACCATGGCCTTATGTTCCAGAAGAAATGAGCGCCGAAGCCCACGATATAATAGACCGGTAAGATATTCTCTCTCTCTAATTATACGCTTCATACGAGTGTCATTTCCAGAATCATCCGCAGCAGCTCAACAACAATAATCAATGAACAACTCTTCTCTCTGTGTAACATCATGTTATCTTCTTTTTGTAGATTTTTAACTGAAGATCCGCATCAAAGACTTGGAGCTAGAGGGGCTGCTGAGGTAAAAAAAATGGATGTCGACTAGATTCAGCATTGTGATAAACTGTTAATGACATACATTTCATGACGCAGGTGAAGCAGCACATCTTCTTTAAAGACATCAACTGGGACACACTAGCAAGGCAAAAGGTGCATTAATTTTTGGAAGACATAATCTTTACAGAAACGCATACTTGGACCACTTGGTGTGCCCTAACAATGGTTTTTGTTTAGGCTGCATTTGTTCCAGCTTCAGAGAGTGCAACAGACACAAGTTACTTCAGAAGTCGGTACTCGTGGAACACCTCAGATGAGCAATTTTTCCCGTCAGGTGAAGTTGAAGATTATAGTGATGCTGATAGCTTGAGTGGTGGTAGCAGTGGTGGTTTGAGTAATCATCATGAAGAAGGAGCGGTAACATCCGCTAATCTACTCTTTGAATTTTACCTTACCAACTAACGTTCTTTGGACTTACAATTTCCTTGAAATGGATCAATGTTATTTACACAGGTTGAAGAATGCGAAGGAGTTGCAGAGTTTGAGTCTGGCATACCTGTAGATTACTCTTTCAGTAATTTCTCGTACAAGGTACTAGAAATGTAGCTAGAGTTTGTGTGTTGGGTGGGGAAGTGATTTAAGTTTTGTATCATTGAGTCAGTTGGCTGGGCATTCTGAGTTTTTTTCGCCTTTATGGTTTTGCAGAACCTGTCTCAGCTGGCGTCAATCAACTATGATCTTCTATCAAAAGGCTGGAAAGATGAGCCACAACAACCAAAGTAAATATTTATTTGCTGGATGTGAAAACTAATACGTTTTTTGAGATTCCTTTGAAGGTTCTGTGAGTCAGTGTACTATGTAAATGTAAGTCGTTCCCTTCGGCTTGGTCATCAAAAAAATTAAAATTGTAATATCTCCATTTGCAGTGAAAATATCCTCCATTTAAATCTTCTGAATACGACTTCGTTAGCATATCCTCTCAGTCTATATTCGGAATCACGCAATTGGTAACTCGTATGATCAATTAACTAGGATTATGTCACTAACATGATAATATTTTGAGTTTAGAGTTTGATCCATTTATGAAAAGTTAATCTTTGTTTTGTTGATTGTCACCAATCTCTACTGATGATGGAGTCTGTATCATCAATCAAAAGGGTCCCATTTATATGCCTATCATCTTCCATATTTACAAAACTATTTAAAGTATTANGTTTTGTTGATTGTCACCAATCTCTACTGATGATGGAGTCTGCATCATCAATCAAAAGGGTCCCATTTATATGCCTATCATCTTCCATATTTACAAAACTATTTAAAGTATTAGATCATTTACAACAAAAATTATAAATCAAGAACTCAAAATTGTAATCATTTCTTCCAACAAATTTTGTATATTTCCAAGTCTTGTTAGTACTCATGAAACAAAATAAAAACAACAACAATATTTTGAAGTGAAAGCTCTCTAATTATATTTTACTACAGGTGTACAGTTTTGAAACCCTCTAGATTCTAGGGCTTCAACTTAGATTAGGGTTCTTGCTTTTGTTTCAACCCATTACTCTTCTTTTGAACCAATGCAACAGCTGAGGTTATAACGCATAGAGCCAAAGCCGAGAGAATAATTGAAGTCTCTACAGCTTTCACTCTTTGTAATGGCACTGATGAGTTCAAGCTCATTGTCCCAAACTTCGTTCTTGAATCTTCTGGTCTACAAGAAACCTGACATTTTTTAAACAATGTGGTCCCCCTAGTGAGCTTGCTGATTAAGTTTTTCATGAGATTACCTTATGAAGTTCTTCATTTTATGCCACAACGACGGGTTTTTTAGTTTGGGTTCTGACGCAAAACTATGCTCCTTTTGATGAGTTTCTACAAATGGAGATTATAAAGTTTTGAGTTTTTGTTACTTTCTGAAATTATTAGGTTTTGTAATAGATTTGGATATCTTTGTACCAGTAGTATTACTAGATCTTCTAAGCAAAGAGAATTCCTCTACTAACTCGCGCTCCTTCTCGCTGCCATTGATGTTGTTTTCAAGCTTTATTAGTAAGCAATATGACATAAAGGGATAACAGAGAAGTGTTGTGACACAAACCTCAGTTTTTTAGGGATTGAAACCTTCACTATAAAGCAATGGTCTCCACGAATTGAAGGTCTATCCGTGTCTGGAACTCCTTTCCGATATAATTTCACAGTGGCGCCAGGCTGAGTTCCTGGCGGAATCTGAAGATCCATTATTCCCTCGACCGTTTCCACCTTAAAAATGTAAAAGATGTCAGGCTTACAAAATTCTCACTATCAAGTAACACTAAAGAAACAAACAAGTTTAAAACACCTTTGTGACTGCCCCAAGTATTGCATCTGTGAAATCGATGCTGATATTGGAGTATAAATTGAGGCCTTCCCTCCGAATTCCACGCTTCTCATCTACTTGAAGCACGATGAACAAGTCACCCGCTCGTCCGCTACAAAATTAGAAACCAACCATATTGAAAAAGTAAATTGCCATAGCATTAAATATTAAGAAATATTAGTAAAAATATAGCATATCTTTCTGTACCTTCTGTTGTCCACGTTACCTTCTCCTTTAATCCGCATGGTGGCTCCATCACTGACACCAGGAGGGACAACAACCTCCATAGTTTTCATAGATCGCAGTCTCCCATTGCCAGTGCACTTTCGACACTTATCAGTGATGATTTTGCCTTCACCATCACATTTGGAGCAAGAGGACACCTATACAACACAAATTATTATCTAACGCAAGCATCAAGGGAAACAAAAAAATTCAATTTTAGAAATAGCAAGTAATTGGAATTGTATTGGATTGGGTACAATGAAGTTACCTGAGACATGATTCCAAAGGGTGTTCTCTGAGTGTTCATCACACGTCCTTTACCTCCACAACTGCTACACTGTTTAATGGAGTTACTGGATTTAGCACCTGTTCCTCCACAACCATCACATGTTTCTAAATAAGAAACTTCAATCTCCCGTTTTACTCCAAATACCGACTCTTTAAAGCTCAACCGCAGGTCACACCTAATATATACGTCCCAGGGTGTCATAATCAAGAAACAAAGATAACTTGCTACATTTACAAGAAAAGAAATCATATTCACATTCAGAAAACAGACAAAANAAAATCGCATATCAAGCCTAACAAAGGGATAGCCATATTAGCCATTTATCGTGCACCACACAAGAAAGGAGAGTGATCAAATGCTATTCATTTGAAAGTATTTATAGGTCGCGAACAAACTTGCATAGAAGAATTTTACCGAATGTCAAGGTCAAGGCTTCTCTTGTTCATGAAATCAAAACCCATCCCTTCAGATTCACCCATTCCCCCAAAAAATCCATCAGAACCTCCAAAGAATGCATTGAACAAGTCAGATGGATCCACCTGAAGAATGGGGGAAAGAATCAAGAACCCTATTGGACAATTTTTAATTTTTAGACAGTTATATATATCTTCATAGATGACATACCCCTTGTGAAGTATCCTGTGATCCATTAAAATCTCCTTCTAAACCTGCATCACCAAAGCGATCATACNCGATCATACACAGATCTCTTCTCCTCATCAGATAATACCTACAAAAAATGCTTCATTTCGCAGGTGTAATAAGCAAAAAAGCTTAACACAGATTCCATCAAAATTTGGCATTCAAAAAAGATGAGAGAAATTGTGTTACCTCATAAGCAGCGCTAATCTCTTTGAACTTATCTTCAGCACCTGGATTCTTGTTCATATCTGGATGATACTGTTCCACCATTACACACACTAAGCTTTCAAATTCGAGAATAAGAAAGAGAGTAGAATAAAATGTAATCGAGAATCTCGAAAGAGTAGTAACCTTGCGAGCTAGATTTCTGTAAGCTTTTTTGATCTCCTGCAAGGTGGCGTTGCGGCTAACTTTCAAAGTGGAGTAGTGATCCGTTCCGGCAGCCATTGTGACCACACGACGGCGNTGTGACCACACGACGGCGATTTCGGCTGGAAAAGCTACATCTCCGAGATCGGGAGAAAATCGGTAGAGTGGGAGGTAAATAGAATGAGGCAGTGGATTGAGGAAAGTGATTCCGAAAGCTAAGAGATGAGTTTATAGATGGAATCAAAGCAGAGGGAGCCATTTCATGTCCCTCGAGCTTCCGGAAATTTCAGAAGAGGAAGGTTTTAAGGTGGTTTTTGCTTACTGATTATCTACACGGCAACATTGGGCTTTTTGTAGAATCTTCAAGCCCAAAAGATGGAATTTTTTTTTTTAAATCATGGTGACAACTTTCTTGAAACATAGGTCATAGGTTGGAGTCAAATAGTCAATGCTAGTCCAATCTAATCACTTGACCTAATTATATTCAGCGCATAATGTTTATTAAAAAATATGTTTTTTTTTTTACATATATTATTTGGTCTGAAAATCAGGGACTAATTTACATTTCTGTTTATTTCTGTTATTCTGTAAATATTAAAATTTTAAAAAATGATGTAGCAAAGGCCAATTCAAAGGTAAGAGAGAGAGTCAAGGGGGAAAAAGAAAGAAGAAGAGGGAGTTTAGTTATATGAATCTCTTTTGACCAATGTCTTAATTTAGTTCAAGACAGTTTTGCATTTTTTTCACTTTCTTTATATTTCTCTAACAAAAACACATTCAAACGTAAATTATATTCTTCTTCTATTCAACATTTCAACAACAATGGC
>OVAW01000905.1:0-11370 GCA_900406365.1 Heliophila coronopifolia | reverse complement strand
TCGGCCTTGAAAATGTGGTTCTGCTTCCTCACGTTGGGAGTAGCACAATGGAGACAGAGAATGCCATGGCCGATCTTGTGGTCAGTAACTTGGAAGCCCACTTTTCTGGGAAATCACTAGTGACTCCTGTGGTCTAACTTGGGGGATTTTATGTTTGATAAAACTAATGGGTGAAAATGTCATATTTCTCTTTCAGATAAAATGTTATTATTTGAATACTAAAAGAATTTCATCTATAGCTTTTTTATCTTTATGCAAGATGAACTGGGCTTACATATTTATAGTAGCCTTTTCGTTGTTCTATTTTGTATTGATGGGCCTGCTTATTATGGACTATTTTTTTCCGCGTCCAAAGCAGGACTCATCTTCTTTAGAAATCAGTGGCAAAATCTATTGTTTATGTTCTTTCTAAACCTAAGAAACCTTGCTTAACACACAATCAAACATCTTGCACACAATCAAACAAGTAAACACAAAATCCATCAAGAAACTTGTGATTCCAAAGAAAGAAACTTATGAAAGAGAGAAAGAGTACAACACAGAATTATACGAGTTCAGGTCTCATAACCGAGTACCCTACATCTCGAGCTTGGCGGCACAAGCAATCATAGATCCTTAGTTCCAAGAGCCTTACAACACAAGCATACACCAATAACTTCTACAAACCGTATAAGATAATACTATGCTACTTCAAGAGCTCTAGTAAACAAATCTTGATCTAAAAAGTAATTTATAAATTTCTCTATTCAGGAAATTTTTTTTAAGCATTCTTACAGTTAGGTAAAAAGAATCTTTAAGAAAATATTTATGATATATACATGTATTTTGTTCCTATAAAACAAAATAACAGTTGTCTATGTTAAATAAGCGAAAATTCAAAACTGTTTTTATTATTTAGTCTAAACAAAATTATTATTTTTGTAGTTCAAAAAACTAATTTCTAAATTATTCAATTGAGTAAAGAGATTTAAATCTCTTCAAACCAAAAACCTCAATGTTGTCTCTACCAGTAACATGTCCACTTCTTATAATGCCAATCTGGGAAAAAGTAATGATGATTATCCCAAATCCAACAAAAATAGTTTAATCTAAAACAGATATATATTGACTTTCAATTGGAATAAACATATATACCTATTATACCGAGAAACCATGCACTTTTATCTCTTTTATCTCTCATAGATTTATCATCACTCGTGATGATAGCCTTATGGAAGTAGTTAGTGAGGATAAGAAAAACATAAAGGCCGACTCCAGTAGTGGATTTTAACCATATCAAATGTTTGTGAAAGTAATTGATATGATTATCTTACCAAATCTTTATGCTGCATGCTTCTCGATATCGATCCTCGGATCTTGTGAAATAGAGCAAAAAGTGTCATACATAAAATCATAGATTGAATCAAAGAAACTGATCCTTCAATGAATAGAAGAAATGATATAAATTGAATAACATTTTTTTGGTGTTTTTATACTAAAGTATTAGAAGGAATTAACGTCTTTTGTTTTTTTCATTGTAGAAAAGTAATTATATAACATTTATTAATTAATTGAATGAAAATTAGCGTTATTGTTTCATACGCAACGTAAATCTCAATTACTAAGTGTAAATGATAAATAAAACAAATTTTATTAATAAACCGTTGTTAGGCGTAGTAAATTTTTAATAACTTTGCACTTATAATATGCACTTAATAACTTTGTCAATCGTACGATTTTGAGTTTGGTGCTGATTTTTTTTTGTTTTTCCATTTCTTTTTATTTAAGTAGATTATTAATTGAATTATTGAATTAACATTTGTTATAAAAGATTGTTCTATTTAATATGATATTTGAAAATATATTTGTTTTTGTTAAGTTAAACGTTTTAAAAGATAGAAAAACAAATGATATAATGGTTGTTCTATTTGTATTTCTAGTTGAAGAAAAACAAGTTAAGATTTAATTAGCCACTCATAACATTCTTCCTTATCTCGTCTATTTTTTTTGTCTTTTTATTCGTTTTTTTTTCTTGGGATTTATCTTTTCATTCTCATCCATTATAAAGATAAAAAGAAACCGTAAGAATTGTTGGTTCCTATCAAGAGACTCCTCTCGTCACTAGTTTCCTTGGCTCAAGTTGTGATGTGAAAAAATTAATTAGCTACTAAAAATAGCTACTGCAAAATACAGTCGCTAAATAACGACTTTTTAGCTACGTATTAGCGATAATGTTGACTGCAGTAGCAAATTAGTTGCTAATTAACGACAACGTGTTTAGTCGCAAATCCATCTCCAAACAGTGACTGAATAGCCACTACTTTGCGAGTGCGGGTGAAATGAAGTTGTCTAGGTTCACCTATGTGTGGAGGCATCATACATGTTAGTAAATTCATATTTTAATTAATGATTTTAGATTCACGTATTAGAAGTGATACATTAGATAAGAAGTACATCGAGTGTGTTCATTAATCTCCGAAAAATATGACTCTTTAAGTATTATGTGGTAGCCTATATAAAGGCATGTAGTTCCATTGTTTGAGATATCGACGAACACAACCAAAAAATCATAAGTCGGTCAAATTTTTCTCTCTTCTAAATCTTCCAACTCCTTGTATCAAATATAGATTGTGAATGAGCATATAAGAAAATGTTTGGATTATTACTTGATAATTATGCTATAATAATTAGTATAAGAATTATTGTGTTATTTTTGTTTAAGTCTATTGGATTTATTTATAATTTTTTATTATAAAAAATAGCAAGTTTTGAGAACTATTATATTCATATTCTTATAACAAAAAAATGCAATTGAAACGGTGGAGATTTTTGTAAACGACCTTTTAAGTATGTTACTGGTTGCCATTGAAATAATCTAGAGTAACGATGAAGGTTCTGATGCCAAGAAGTGAAATCTCTCCACCGTNGTTCTGATGCCAAGAAGTGAAATCTCTCCACCGTGAAACCTTAAGGATGTGATATTTTTTCAGCCGGCGGCGTGAGTAATAGAAAATAACCTTTTATGTATTTGATAGGGTTCTTCTTTCGTTTATCAACAGTTTTTTTTTTCTTCTTAAATCTTTGTGAAAGCGTTTCGATAAGAAATTAAAACATTGCAAAATAATCCTGAAACTTGAGATTTTATCCATAATTGACCCTATATTAAAAAAAAAAGGAAATACTCAATAAGGAAGGATGGACCCAGTCCATGGATCTATAATACTATTCTCTTATAAAAAAGACAAAGACCATAATTTTACTAAACTATAAACGGTTAATACCATTGGGCCATACATAATCTGTAAATGGGCCATACATGTTTTTGAAAAACAAAAAGTCAACAAATCAAGAATAATTCAAAAGTAATGTTTAAAAATTAAGAGTCATCAAATGGATGTCAGTTTTTTTTAGATGCCCATTTTCATTTTTTTTTGTCAAGATGCCACTTTTGTAACATTTTCAATGTCGAAACAAAAAACATTTTCAAGATTATTTTATAAGTATNAAAACATTTTCAAGATTATTTTATAAGTATGTGTTCTTTGAAATTTGTGGAGAATTAAATTGCGCAAAACCTTTTCAATAATCAACAAAAATGTTAGGCTTTAATAGGAAAAGAAGACTATTTTAAACTTCAAAGTCTCTTTTTTCTTATAACCAACTATTCAAAATCTGTTAAGACTATGTAATTGTGTTTTTCAAAACCTTATTCTTTGGTTCAATTGGTCTACTAAAACAATTTAAGCCGTATTATTTGGTTCAATGGGTTTAAATGATTACTGAAAAATAAACAATTCATGTATCAGACGACATGCTGTTTTTAAGAGTAGCATGCGAGTTAATAAGCTGATAAGTTTAAGTTTGTGGTCATAAATGTTTGTAATTATATCCCATTATGCATACAACTGGTTATCGCAAATTTGACTATAGCGTGCTTACAAACGACAGTTGTGGTTTCGCTAATCGGCCTGGAATTTTGTTCCAAATATAAAATTATTTGTTTTGTCAAAATATCCAAATACTTAATTTTTTTGTAAATCTTGCGGCTTGGACGGATATATTTTATGGACAAAAGTAACTTATGAATCTTTAGTGATTACTGGAGGGTGAATTTAAACTCATATTTATAGTATGCAGATAAATATCTGCTTACACCCTTTTTTAATTGAATTTAAAATTATTAATTAAATTTAAATACAAGTGATCATATCAACACTTGGCAAAGTTGAGTTAAATGTACCACGCGGATGGCCAAGTCCAAGTGTCCCCACTAATAAAAGTGCGTCTAAATTATTCAAAAACATTAAAATAAATAATATACATCTAACAATATATTTTTCAGAAACACAAATAACGTAAGTATATATACCTAACAATATATTATTTAAGTGAATGACATGTATTAATAAGAAAACTGGATGATGGAAAATAAATTGACAGAAAATGGACAGAGAGCTTAAAAGAACATGCATTCTCAAGCTCTTTAAATAGGGACATACCATGAAAGTAGTTAAAGTTGAAGGCTCTCATGCTATTCAAACTGATTATGATTCTCCTGTGACACTTACTTCGGTCGATATAAGACCGTACTGCTCAAGGCATATGACCTAAGCCCTAAAGCATATGCCTTCGTAGCCAAGGAAATCCTGTCACATCTATTCTCTGAAGCATCAACTGGACAACATCTTCTTCACTGTATCAGTCATTTCATTAAATTTTCTTCATTTCTGTTATATTTCAGTTATATATGTAGCGGATATTGGAGGGCATGTTTTGTCTCTACCTGAAACCGGTAAGAATCGTCCATTATGTCAATCGCTAAATCATTATTAAGTTAAAAGGGAAAAGATAAAGATTCTTGAGCAGAATTTGGATCTAATTTTTCGTTTCAATGTTGTTATTTTTTTATTTTCAGCATATGAAAGCAAGTATGTTTCTAGGATTTTTCTCTGTTGAGATTCTACTCAAGATTTCAATCTCGCTTGAAAATTTTGATCATAGCATTTGCTTTGGGGTTGCCTTGATGACAAAAAAATAATACAGAAATAGTATAAAAACAAAAAAGGAGTTTTTCACTGCTAATTAATATAAAAAACATATATCAAACCTTTTTAATTGACATCACTAGTTCCCTTGCCGGCCGAGGTAAAACAATGCCTAAAGCGAACTAAATTTTTTTTTGACACATACTATTTTTTCGATAAAAATATATACTATCAAAACTCCAAAAAAAATCAATATGAATTCAAAATATAAACATTGATACATACCTAAGTCCCGAAAAATAAAATTTTCTGCTTTTGTTTTGCTGCAAAATCATTTATAAACAGTCAATAATCAAGTTTTTCGGAAAGTGATGGAAATAAAAGATTAGAGAAGACATGTAATTTTTATTTTTTTTGCATGTAAAAATAAAGTAGTTTTCTATGTAGAAATTTTTTATGACTTCCTAAAAAAAATTTTAGCTTCTCTCTAAATTTCATATGTTACTGTTGTCGGGTATCATTTCTCTCCAAATCAATAAACAAATAAGATTATAAAAATAATATTATTTTATTTAATGATAAAAAAAACAGCAATTTGAATAAAAAATCAAAATCAAAATGTATCTGAGAAATTTTCTTAACAAAAAGTATAAAAAAAGAATGAGAAGAAAAATAAATGGGTTAAACAAGAAATTAAAAAGAAAAGAAATGACCCCAAAAAAAAAGTAGAAGCGTTAAAAAGGAGAGAAGGAAGGTCGGGTAAAAATTACTCACTGTCAAAAGTAGATGAAAAGAAATATAAAAAAAAATGAAGAATAGGGACTTTGAACCTGAATACTGAAATTACGAAGCCTTTTAAAATCATACTTTCAAACATTACACTACGAACAACAATTAAAGACTTGATGCCCCCAAAATATTTAACTCATCTTGACGTCTTGACGTCTAAAGCCCTTGTTTTATGGGTTTTAGGTCCGGGTCGGGCCTGACTAGTTGTGGCACACTATGTCTGAAAATAAATAGTTAGTTTTTGCTGTCAATAACATGTAATCTAGTGGAATAAGAATATGATTCATACTATTGAAACTTATTATTTCGTGTGCAAATGAGTTAAATTTGGTGCTATCCATTACCACTTATTAATGTAAAGCTTTATATATTTCCCAAATTTTGAATGGCTCATATTTCATCTATATGATATTGTTGGCCAAATTAACTAACAATACAATTAAAATTTACACACGGTTTTAAGTTGCGTATATATATTAGAAATAGATAATCTACTTAACCAACAAGATATTAATAAAATAAAAGAGGTATTTTTCAATAAGATTGTGTATATACTTAGACGCCAACAGCTGGCACCAAACAATAATAATAAATATTATAATTATTATAAGATCATGATGGACCAATTGGTCTTTTCACCAATGTAGTTGGTGTCATAGTCCAATGATCACCGACATTAATAACTTTTTTTTTAAAGTGGCCCAATAGTATGATTATCAAAAGAGACTCACCAACACATGGAAGAAGCACATGAGAGATAGTAGCTTCACATTGTTGTAGCTCCAAGAGAGATGTCGAATTTCGGATACACATTGATGTTGCCTAAGTTGCCATACAAGAAAATGGCTCGAAGAAGATATCGACTCCTACTTGTGACATAGAGATTGTAACAGTATTTTCTTGAATCAGCAGGGGAAATGCATGTCTTAAAAGTGTATACTGAGTTTATGTTAGGTTAGGTGTCGACAAATTAGCGGTTTCTCCATTTATAAGATGATATCATGTGATCATTCAAGTCCAAGTTCATCAACGTTGGCTTGCATCAATGAATGGGTCTATACTCATCAACAAAAGTTTGATATTTTTGTGTTTAATATTCATTTCAACATCACAACGATTCGATCTTTGAGTACACACTGATCTCAACTCAATGAATTAATCATACCACAACTCTTGAAATTTTTAGAAAAATGCAAAACCCTTTTGTTACATGACAAAAACTAGAATCCTTAGAACTATTTTACCAAGAAAGCATCTCAGGATGTCCAAAACAGTCAATTAGGTAGGGAAAAGTTAGAGCTGTTTTTTCAAATGGATTTATAATTTTCAACTATTTTTTTGGGTATGTTTATATAGACCTATTTTATTTTAGAAATAATACAAATAAGAAAATATTTAATAATTAACAAAAAAAAAATTTAAATATTTAAGTTTTTAAACAAGATATAAACTTTTTATTCTAAAATAGTAACAAATTTTCAATTATTTATTAAAAAAAATTTTTACCAAAAATTTAGTATTAAATTGTCTTTGCACAAATTAAGAAAAACAAAATATAATATGGAAGTAATTTTGTATTTTGAAATAAATAATAGTCTTGTTAATATGAGGTAGATGATAAACTGAATTATGCAAAGACAATAAATTATTAAGATATAGTTATTAAGATAGAAATTAAACCATAACCTTTTAAAAAAATGGTAGATAAATCTATTTTTTGTACGGTAAAATAAACCTAAACCTATTTAAGCATAGTAAAAAAAACCAAAGTCTATGCAAATGTTAAGTATTAACTTAATTGTTGTAAACTAATCCTAAGCCTTTAATAAAATAGTAAAATAAACATAATACTTATTTAAATGTTAACCGAGGTCCTTTAGTCTAGTGGTTTGAGGCCACTAGCATGACCTTGGTATCGGGAGTTCGATTCCCCGCCTCTACGATGAGGTTTCCCTTTGGTGGGATTTTAGGCTAATGGGCCGGCCTGTTGTGGCCAAATGTTGACAAAAAAAAATGTTAAATTCAAAAAAAAAAATATTATGACTACATGGCAGTTGCAAAATTGATTTGCGACATATTAATCTTATATTTTTATTACATTTTAACAGCCATATTTCTCACTGAATAAATTTGTTACAATTCATCACAAATTTTTAGCTTACATATAGTCACAGATTAATTTGCAACTGAATTGTGACCTCCACTAGCAATTTATCTTTTTAAGGTTTAGAGTTCAGATATCGGTCATAAATTAATCGCTATTTTTGCGACTTTGGTTGCAAATCAGTTGTCAAATAGTCATAAATTTATGTTTATTGTTTTGAGTCGCACAATCTAGTCGTAAATCAATTGTTTTCTTACAGTGAAATAACACACTACCAATATTTGTTTTTCGAAAATATAAGTCCAATAAAATAAACTTGAGACATGGACGAGAGTAATGAAGAACTTCACAAAACTCTTAAAGAAAAATTCAAATAAATTTTTTATTTGCTTATGTAGTTTTTCATTTTTTTGCAATATTGGTTTTTTATCCGAACAAAATCTTTTATTTTTTATTATTCAATGTTTAACATTCACATTTTCATAAAATCTTTTATAACCTTTTATTAAATATAATCAGCACATATTTAAATTTATCTTTTATTACGCTTGGGAGGGAATACTCTCATATTTGGAAAGATCTAACATGATTTAAACCCAGTCCACAAAGATGTACGAGTTTCGGCCAAGACTTAGAGGAAAAAAAATTATTGTGTTTAAATTGATAAAAAGTATTTAACACTTTTAAAGTTTAAATAAATATTAAGTTTATTTTACTATTTTACTACATTTCAAAAAATATCATCAATCAATGTTGTGTCTGCAGTTATAGAGATCTTATTAAAAAATTAAAAATAAATGTGACATTTTTATTAAAATTGTAGTCTAACACAAACATTTTAACAATGTAACTAATTAATATGACATAAATTTCTTAAATTATGGCAAAAACATTTATAAAAAAAATAAATAAAATGAAGGTTTAAAGCGGCTATCTTTTTTACCTTATACGTTGTAGTATCTTTGTCCTCATAAAAAAAAAATTCTCGAAATATGTGTTTTAAAGTTAAAATAGTGCGACTAGAGAGAATTTATTAAAGTTTTACTTTTTTATTCACATGAGATACTATTGGAGATAAACGATGTAAGATGAAAGAGTGTTGGATGTGGAGACAAATATTCATTTTACATTTGTTCTAATTTCTAAAATTAAAACCATATTTTGATTTTAAAGTATATAGGTTGACACAAAATTCGGTTATATTAATTTGGCAGGTATGAACTACATTATCAACGGATAACATTATGAAAGGTGGAAACAAATTAAAACTCTCTTATGATATGATTTTTCAATTTATAAAAAAAAATTACTGATTTGGACTACTTTTTTGTTAAACTCATGTATTATGTACAAATATTTAATTAGAGCCGGCTTAGTAAGAAATGCGAGAGGTGCAACCGTCCGGAGTCCATCGGCAAATTTTATTTACAAAAAAGGTCCAAAAGTATAGTATAGGGACCCATAAGAAAAATTGTTATTCAATATTAGAGAAAATATTTATTTTCGCATAGGACCCATGATATGTTTGAGACGGGCCTAATAGTAATGTGTATACAATAATGTCATAATCTCGAAACTCGTCCCGAGAAAGAAAATAGATTATCGAGATGAAGAGACTTAGCAGAAGACTGAGAAATAAATGAACCACAAAATTAAAGGACAGAAAGGGGGAAAAGCAGAAGAGCTTAATAGAGTGATTATGCTTAAGACAAGAGACATTATTATTGAAAACACCTTTCATTAGTAATATCTTT
Source organism: Heliophila coronopifolia (assembly GCA_900406365.1). NCBI lineage: Eukaryota > Viridiplantae > Streptophyta > Magnoliopsida > Brassicales > Brassicaceae > Heliophila > Heliophila coronopifolia. Next base: position 1,759 of record OVAW01000905.1, on the reverse strand, counting down.
ATTTATATATATAAAAGCAGAAGAGCTTAATAGAGTGATTATGCTTAAGACAAGAGACATTATTATTGAAAACACCTTTCATTATTACTCTCACAAAAAAGTGGAATAAAGTGAAAACGTTGATGACATAGTTGCAGTGAGAGACTTATCTATAAAAATACATTGATGCCAAATAAAAAGTGATCGAGACAACGTAGTGAAAGCTACAAATATTAGAAACACATAAACTAGTGATAGTAAGTTTATTTTTCTTAAAATATTCCAAACCCAAATATTTAAACAATCCGGTTAAACCGTTTAATACTTAGACGCAATTAAGTTTATTTTTTCTAGATAAACTAGACCAAGACATGGCTATTTTTGCAAGCCCAAACTCCCCAACCACTAAGGCTTTTACTTTAAATTTCAAATTTTTGGGTTCATTAAATCTTTCCCGCATTACCTATTTAATTAATAAACGAAACTTACACTACCCCTTAACCCGGCCTAAATCCGAAAATCTCACCACTAAAACTCTTCAGTTTTAAATTAATAAATCAAAATCGTGATTTATCTAAATCTGTCATACCCTACTCGGCAAGGTTTCAAAATACCCAACAATTGGGACGTTTGAGCCTAATCTTCCATCAAGACTTACTCCATCGATCATTTATCCAATCAACTCCTTCATCCTATAACACGGCCTGCAAAACAAATCAACAAAACCCACACACTCACGGCTACTTGGCTTTGCTGTTTCGTAACTGAAGTTGATACATGCATGACCAATTTGATTGTATACCCTATCCTTTAAACAACTAATCAATTCCAATTGGTGATATGAATGCATTCCAAGGAATCACAGACTTAGAGTCTAACTAACATCACACAAACAAGTCCCCCTTACTCATCTTGAGTTTTCCGAGAGATGCTATGTAATGACTCTAATTTTTTTTTTATATAAAATAATCAGACAATCAGACGGTGAAGATTTATTCAAAGAAAAAAGCGAATCAACCTAGAAGAGAAATAGCGGGAAGTACCGAAGAAGGCGGAAATTAAATAAAATAAATNTTAAATTAAGTAAAATAAACGAAGAGGCATTGAAGACGTGATCCAGCCAAATAAATATGAAGATTTAAAGAAGAATTTAATCAAGAAGAAAGACGAATCAAAAATCCGGAAGAAAAGACTTAAAATGGGAAAAAGCTGAATTTCTACCGCTACGGCAAAATCCGAAGAAAATTCGTTATAAAATCAAGGAAGCTGAATTTGGACGAGGTTCCTTCACGAAAAAGATAGAGCAGGAAAAATTAGTCGGAGCAGTGAAGACTGATTTGTAAGCGACTGAACAGAAGCAGACATTACACGGAGAAAAGATGAACCGAACAAGTGTCGTCCATTACACAAACTTCACGACACATGGCGGCGCGCATGGAAGGAGAGCATGCATATGACACTTGAGGATTATGTTTCAAGTTGCATGCAACATGCATGCAGCCACCTCGTCACTTAGCGCGATGCATGCAAAGAGTCGCATGCAGTTTGACACCCAGAGGGGGCGTGTATCAAACATGCGGACAGCCTTGAAAGTCTATAAATACCTCTTCCCATTTAACATTAGTCCATTTGTTCAAAGCTCACACCTACCTAGAGAGGATAACCGATAAGAGAGAGAGAAATCATAAAGAGTTATTCCGAGCCTCCGAAGAATCCGCGCAATTGCCGAGAGAGTCACAAAAGCCGTTTTACCCAAAAAGCCTAAACCAAAAATTAGATC
>OVAW01000904.1:0-11376 GCA_900406365.1 Heliophila coronopifolia | reverse complement strand
TACTCTCTTTACTTTCGATCTCCTTAGATAGAGATCAGATTGACAACCGTTTCTTATTATTGTAAGATATATTTTTCAAAAAAATTTAGAGCCGTAATTTATATAAATATTTAGGAATTTATTAAAGAAAAATTTGTATTTGATACAGAAGATGGCTCCATTTGCACATGGTAAAAAACGGTCCAACTGGCTATTGTCATATTTATTATAACAATTATGCATTGGATTGTGTATGAATAGATATTCCTCGTACCTTGTTCAAGAAATATATGAACAAAGTCATCGCCACTCATTCATTATATAAACCTAAGCTTCTTCAACACTAAACAAATGGAGATTTCTCAGCCGGGACAAAAACCACTTAACATTTTTTTTGTGGTTGTAGCGACTGTGTTTGGGTTATCCCATAAGCCCTAAAGTAAACTAAAAAGTTTTTTTAAATGATTTTCTATAAGTAAAAGCCCAATACAAATGTCCAAAATAAAATAGCCCAAAATTTATAATTAGGGTTGTTGATTTAACGATATAAATTGTTTTTATAGGGTTTGCACTTTGCACAATCTAATTTTGGATGCTTTTCACCTGTCTTTTTTTCTCCATTTGATATAAAAATAATATTTCCTAAAAAGATTTTTATTTGCCGGCAGATATTTGTTTTATTTTATTTTGTGTTTTTAATAAATTTTCATATAGAGTTGTTTTAAATAGTTTTAGTTCTATTCGCACTATATAAATCATATAGTGTATTAATTTTGTAGCTACAAATGTATATGACAGAAAAATGATCTAGTAGTTGTCACATTTATACTTATACTTTTACACTGTGACCGAAATTCGGATCTGTCTCTAGTTGAACAAAACTAAATAGATTTAACTTGACTGCTAAAACTTATAAAAAGAAATGCATTAACGAGATCAAAAGCTAAGCATGTTTTCTTCCTCTCCCCTTGTCTTTTTCATATATCATTTCAAGTATTCTAATTTTCTAAAATAAGTTTTATATTCTTTAAACAGTTTGGCTTAAAGCATAATTAAGGCAAATAGAGAGATACTGGTTGACTTGCATGAGCTTCCTCCTTATAATCTTCAGATTAACTACAATACACTATTGAGACTATATACACTTGCAAACACTAAATTAATTTACAAATTGATCCAAGGGATATACACTTTTTTTCTTACATGCAATATGTGTATATCATCAAGTTAATATAATGAGATAAAGCACTAACCAATATCAGTCTCCGACAAGAAAACCATCACAGATTCACAATAATATAGTTTATCTTCCAAGACGGAAAAAATAAGAATCTTCTAAGTGAAAACGTTGTCGGGATAACGATGAACTTATGACAAGATAACGATGAACTCATTACAATTAATGTTTAATTTGTAATCCACAAGTTACAAGTATACCGACTGGGTTCAATGTTACCATGTTGCCAAGTATAACGCCAACCGGAAGCATTAGCCTAAATGGTTAATGAAAGGCTTCCATGTTTAAAAAGTTGGCCAAAGACCACTAGATGACAAAAAAAAAAACAGTTACAAGTATACCAATATTTTGCTAGACCATTTAGACAATTATTTCTTAAGAAACCAAATCTAACTTATTCCCAAACTATTAATTATTAAACTTAATATTCCATTTTTTTTTGGGGGGGGGGNNNNTTTTCTTTTTTTTTGGGGGGGGGGGGGGGCATTCTATATTAAATGCAACACCATTAATTTGCTTTAAGCAAAAGATTAATATATTTTTTTGGATTAGGAACCAAATATTTCCCATATGAATTTTTGTTTTAGTTTCGACTTTTCGATGACCAGACCGATCGACCGACGAATAAATTTTTTTTTGAAGGATCTCTAGAAAAGACCTTAGTGCTGATCAGAAAGAAGAAATTGATGTATCTAACAACGAAGAGATCTCAACTTATTATGATACGTATAGAATAAAATAAAACCAAAATGAAATCGTTATCGACAAGCCCGACCCAAACTGATCAAAAAGTTCTAGGCTGCATAAAACCAATCAGAAATTTTACTGTCCACTAGAAAAAAAAAATTCATAATTCTAATGCTCCTAAGATACTAAAAAATTTGTGCCTAAAGTCCACGCCAGGCCTTGGTTGTTGGATAATGGTATTTTTGCAAGCAATATAATAGTTGATGTTATTGGTGAAAATGAAGATTATCAACCAAAATCTTATGAAAAAAATATACAAAATGATGATTGGCTAAAATTGAAGGTTCATAATCAAAATGTGTAAAATCAGTAGAACTTAAACGGGTCTTTATGCAAATGTGGAATACAAATGGTGAGTTGTGAGATATAAAGCACTTTTATTAGTACAAAAATTCACATAAATACTTGAAATCAATATTTGAGAGAAAAAAAACTATGGTGGATGGAATAAATTTCGAATAACTTAGTAGTTTGGGAATAAGAGAAAATTTTTTATTCTCGTTTGAAAGTTTGTAGATGGGAAAAATAAACAACATCACTCTTTGGTCTTTACAAAAACATGTTAAAGTAAACAAATCATAATCAGACACGTTTAACGAAAAAATACTTCTTCTCGAAACCTTATCTATTCATGCTTTTAATAATTACGGCTCTCTCCGTATTTTGTTAAGTGTAGTTTTAAGATTTTGGTTTTGTAAATAAATAACTGTATTTTTAGGTTAAAATTGTTATTTTTACCATATTAATTTAGTGTAATGATTTCATATTTTACTTATATCAATACAACTTTTTCATTTCCAAAAAAAATATTGACCAATTATATTAAAGATTTATATAAAAGAGAAAAATTTTAATGAAGGTAAAATAGTTCTAAAATTTAATTTTTAGTTATTGTACAAATCTCTAAAACAATACTTTAAAAAAATACGGAGAAAGTATTTTTAAAAATCAATCTGGACGTTTCTTTTCTACTTTTCCACACTGGACCCAAACGTCTAGATTGAAGGTACGACTTTTTTCTTTTCTTTTTCTATATGCAATTAGAGGGAGAATGTCATATTAGTACCCAGACTTTATGCAGAGCAGCAGTTTAATACATATACTAAATTTGGTTCCATATGTATTAAACTGCTGCTCTGCATAAAGTCTGGGTACTAATATGCCATTCTCCCGCAATTAGATTAACTGGTTATAGTAATTAAAATTAATTTTTAAAGAATAAACTATGCTACTGATTATTTAATTAAGTAGATAAAAAATTCTAAAACTACTATTAAGACGTTGCAAAATGATATTGGTAAATTGAGAAAAAAATTAACATATTATACTATTAAATATATATTTTTAAAATTTATATTCATTTGATATTCTCATCAATGAATAGCTAAGTTACATTTCGGAGTCTCAAAATAATAGATCATGTGCCATAAAAAGTAAATTTATCTTCATTTTGTATATATTATATGGTAATGAAAAAAATGGTCTGTTTTTTCTCTCAAAAAGGAAAAAGGTATGTTTTTTTTGTTAACAAGGAAAAAGGTATGTTATACATGCAATATTTAAATAACATGATGTGTAAAAATTTTAATTTGAAAAAATGTAAGTATTGACAATAGAAAAAGCATCCTGAAAAAAATAATTACTTCCGTAAATTTGATTAAAAGTAAAACAAAAAAATTTAATAATAAAATATGCAAATAATTTTCAAAGATAAATAAATTTAGTGGAACACAAATAACCTTATGATTATTCCTTTTGTGTTTCATAGTAACTATAGTTGTGGTTCGAATCGGATGTCTTCAGTCGAAGAGAAATTAATTAAAATTTAATAACCATTAAAACTATGGACAGATCTAGAATGTATTTTCATTTGGTGCAAATTTTAATATAAAAAAAATTGAACTAATTTTTATAAAATTTAATGGAAGCAATGTTAATCAATTGTTCTAAATATGTTTGATTATTTAACTAAAACTAAATATGTTTGATTACTTAACTAAAATATATAAAATAAAAAAAGTTTGATGAGTTCCTGTGCATATGGTCTCTCCACTATACCTCTGCCCGATTGATGATAAAGAAATAAGCAAACTACTATACAATCACCCAATTTGTTTTTTTTTTAAACTAGCATATGAACCACGAAACAATTTTTTTTAAACAATATAATTATATAAACACACATTAAACTATGGTTTCCGTAAATTATATTTTATTTTACCTATTATTCATTAACATCGTGTTTATTTTTACTTAATTGTTGAAATATAACGTCAAAATTTAAATTGTTGATTAAAATTAAAATTTTATTTTGCAGTTTTTTGCATCCAAGTTTATCATACATTTTCTTATAATTACATTATTATTATTTTTTTATTATTAATACACCCTTGTAAGAAACTTATATCTTATTAAAATTTATATATAAAGAAGTAGGAGGCGAATATTCTACAAAAGAAAAAAAAATCAGTAAATGAGATTGAACCAGAGCAAGCCAGCAAATCGTCTAATTTGTAAGCATGTTTATGAAATATTTAGTGATAGTATCACCATTGACATTTGAGACGATCAATGTAATCAATTAATTAATTAATCTTCCGCAAAACGTTTTGATTAAAAAAATTAATATTTTGAACGTTTGTGCCACCCACTACTTCATCAAGATCTCCTACAAATCCAGAATCATATTCTATCTGGCTATTGTTATTTTATTATATTTTTTAATTTGACAGAAAAAAACAAAGAATAAAATACAGTAGTCGGATAGAATATGATTCAAGCACGATAAAAAATACAAATGTTTTATTATAAAAAATGCAACTTAGTTTTGAATTAATATATATATATAATATTTTAATCAATTTGAACGACACTGTCAATATTCTGTTCAATGAAATAAAAGTAAATTAAAATCGTATTGTTTTGGCTAGTAATAAAAAAAAACTATCAACTAAATATAATTTAAATTGTGTTTGTATTATTCAAAATGTTAACATTGCTGTTTAAATTGACATTAATTTATCTTATTATTCTAAAATTAAAAAGTCAAGTAACCATAGCGTGATTGTTGATGTAATCTTTACTGAAAATCGATGGCCAACATTGGAACAATGTGATTAGCGTTCTTCGGAAGCGGTCCTAACATTGTCTAAAATTTTGAGGGTCAGAAACAAAACTAAAATTTGTAGACTATTTTCTTTTACAGATTATTTATTTTTGAAAAAATAGAGTTTAAAACTAATAAAAATAATTTTTAAAAAATTCGGGGGCCGGAGCTAATGTTTCATCTGGGTCCTCTCAAAACTGGTTTATGGCCACCTCCGGAAGTATTCAGAACATCGATTTCTGATTAAGGCGCCTGTAACGAATCGTCTAGTAGATGCTATTGCAAAATCTACATATAATTTTGCTTTTTATGATGCTTTAATTTCCTCTATATTACCGTTTTTTTTGGTCTATTATGTTAGCGGATATATTACCCTTATCTTATCTTTACTTCATTAAGTATATTCCTTTAATAGAATGTCTTTTGTATTATTTCTTCAAAACTAATAAAATAATAAATAATGATGAATGTGGAAAAAGTATATAATTTTCGCACGGACAAAACCCACTTTCAATATTTTATATTTCTAAATAAACTCCAAGTAGCTGTCGAAAAAACTCTTAATTTACGGAAAAACCGGCCAAGTCAGTCTATATAAAGGGTAAAGCCTTTCCAAAACAAAAATCAGATCAGAGAAAATGGATAACAGAAAATGGAGTCTTGGAATCTTATCTTTAGCTTTTCTCTTCATCGCTTCCTCTTCGGCTGAGTTCATCATCCATCAGGTATATATATATATATATATATATATATATATAAATGTACTTTTTGATAGATTTGATTTGTACCAAAAAGTAGTTTTTTACCCATTAAAAAAAAAACAATTCAAGGTCACAGAAGGAAAAGGAACACAACACAACACTTCTTACAATCTGGAAGCTAATCTTGGTATGCTTCTTCTCTGAATTTGTTTTTCTTAGTTAAATACAATATTTAGTAGAAGAAAAAAGACAATCGTCTTAAACCACCGAAAAAATAATTTTTTATACCACACATATATATATAACAAAAAATAAAAGAAAATACACCACAATTTAGATAAGTTAATTTATGTGATTCTTTTTTTAATAGAAAATGCCATATATATTTTTTCCGCCTTTGGCTTCTATCTGTCTAGGCAGGACATTGCTGACTCTTGTCAAATTTCATTGATAGGAGTGACAAGAGTGTTTAGAGATGAGAGACCATCAAGTAAGATTGTGACAATAACAAGTTTCTCAGTGATCAAGGGCAGAGGCGAACCCTATGAATCCTCTGTTTTTGAATCTAATGGTCACAAATGGTAATGATCTTACACTCTTTGTATTTGTGTCCTATAACTATTTTTGTCCACTTAATTTAGTTGATAAAATATTAGGAGATTGGTTTTGTACGTGAATGGTAATCCTAACGACGGTGGAAATGGTTGGATTTCACTTTACGTGAGAATTGAAGATACAGAATATCTTCCAATGAACTGGGAAGTCAATGTTGATCTCAAACTCTTTGTCCACAATTCAAAGCAAAACAAGTATTTAACTGTTACAGGTACTTTACATTGTAATATACTATCTCCGTATTTTTATAAATGACGTTTTCGAAAGTTGAGATAAAAAATGATGTTTTTGACCCAAAGTTATTGTTTTTTCCCCAAATTTATCTCCTCATTCATCGAGAAATAATAATAATTGTTTTTTGGCTGTAAGTTGTTAAAATACTATAAAGAGTATGAAAGGGAAAACATTTGCTAAAAATAAAAGACTCAAATTGTTTTTTTTTTTTTATCTTATTAACTATGCAAAAAATGTAAAACGTCATTTATATATAAAAATACATAGATTTGTCAGATTTTTCTTACAAATCTAGTTGATTGTGAGATGCAGATGGAGCTGTGAAAAGATTCAACAATGCAAAAACAGAGTGGGGATTTGGACAACTGATAGATCAAAACACATTCTACAACCCAAACCAAGGTTACACCTCACAAGACACTGGTTCTTTTGGTGCTGAGATCTTCATCGTTAAGCCAGCACAACACCAAGAGAAAGTCACATTCATATCATACCCACCAAACAATGTTTTCAGTTGGAAGATTCTTCATTTCTCTAACTTGGAAGATAGATTCTATTACTCCGATGATTTTCTTGTTGGAGACCGATACTGGTTAGTATTGATATTTGATTTTACATATTTTTAAATCTATCAGAACATAAGAATTCAACAGATAAATTGGTATATTTAAAAACAGGAGATTAGGATTTAACCCAAAAGGAGATGGTGGAGGAAGAGGATATGCACTTCCTATATTCTTATTTGCTCAAGGCTTCGAGACAAACGCAGTCGAGACAAATACGTGGGGAGCTGTTAATCTAAAGTTAAAGAATCAACTATACTCCAACGACAAACAATTATATTGTAAGAAACAAAGTCATCTTTTAGCACGTGCAAGTAGAAATGTCGCACATCAAATCATATACTCTTATGAAAAGTTTAAATATATATATATATATACATATATATAAGTTACGGTAAAATTTTTTACAAATAAACCTATTTTAACATAGTTAAAAACTGTTTAATATAAATTTTGAATATGGTGATCCTTTAGACGACACTCGACAACTAGATGTAAAGAGTATTTTGTACATAGTTAATGAATTAACTAATTGATAAATATGTATTTATTTTTCTTGGGGCGGAATGGATACAGCTGCAGCTTGGTACCCGATTGGAAGTGGATATGGTGTGGGAGTGAACAATATCATATTGTTTTCAGAACTTTATGATACATCAAAAGGGTATTTAGTGAGGGATTCCATTGTCTTTGAAGCTGAGATGGTTAAGGTCTCTGTGACCAATATCGTCTCTATCCACTAAAGATATCTACTTCTTTTCCATCATATCAAACATGCTTATGGATAAAGAGATGTTTGATGAGTTTGTTGATGTTTGTGTTGTAATCACTTTTTCTTGTTATAAATAAAATGAAACTATCTTGGTTTCAATTTTTTTTTTGAAAGATGTTGAGGAAAATTTTTAATTACATGGACACATTCCAAATCATACCTCAGTGTACCTTAATAGTACCAGACTAGACTAGGGTATGATTATGTATAATCATACGAAGTTATACCGTATTCATATCAAAACGGTTGACCGAAATAAAGTTGACTAAAACATGGATTTTGGTTTTCAGATTTAAAGATTAAATTATAACTAATTTTTTAGATCTAGAATTTTATAATTTTTTTTTTAATTTTTGTCCCAAAATTTAGAAAGTAAATTTGATACAAATAAAAAATGGCTTTAAGCCCAATTTTTTTTTGGATCTACACGGAGGTGGACGAGCGGGAATTCAAGACGAATTTTTTTTGGAAACGGGAATGAGAAATAAATTCAGGAAATAAAATACATGTTTTGTTTTCGTCCCGTTTAAAATTTTGGACACCAACAAATTTTTTTTTTGACATTTTTTTTTGATTGTTAAATTTCTCTTAATAAAATCCAAATAATTTATTTAATATCAATCAAAATATTATCCAGAAATAAAGATAAACTAAAAAAATTTGATCGACGATCTCAAATGTTAATATTAAGTTCATCAAATAAATAAATAAAAACATTGATATATGTTTGATTATCTACCAAATTCTATAAAAACTAAGTTAGTTAATTTTTTTTTTAAAGTTTAAGAAAAAATGAATTGATAAATATTTTTGATATTATATAGGAATGTATAAGTGTAAAAATATATAAAATTGTAAGAGATATGTCTATAATAATATGTAAAATAACTTTTACATGTGTCTCAACCGGGATAAAATTGAGAAATTTTTGTTCTCATTTGGAAATTGAAAACTTATCCCAAACAGAAATTAATTCTCATATGAAACGAGAATTTTGGAACGAAAACATATCTAGCTGGCTACAAGCAATAAAGTAGTTGAACATGTTCTGTCTCGAGGAAGGACAATTTGTCCCTTTTTGTTTGTCCCATTGATGAAGGTCTCTTTGGTCTAATTTCATGACTTGTATACATGTAGATATTGATGAATCTCTTTGGTTTAATTTCATTACTATTTGATTCTAGTGGAAGCAAAGCCTTGCTTAATGAGAGCTAAGGTGGAGTTGGATTTGATATATTTCTCAATTAATGAACTGTTTTCCTTGACCACAAACAACTCCAAATTTTGGTTTTGGCTAACATTTCATTTGCATATATAAGCAAGTTTGTTGAGCCAGAAAATCCAATAAGATACTTTACATATTCAAACAAGCTAATACAATAATAAAGAACGTTAATTAAAATATTTTTTCCTCGTTTTGTTAATTGACTTTTATCCGTATAAGTGGAACGTTCAAACATGACCTTTTAAAAATTTGAGACAATTCTGAATTATGAAATCCAAACTCCTGATCTTTGATTAGAGACTTGCTATATTACATACAACACAATCAATTCACATGAGGTTAAAGAGTAATCTCCGATTATTTCCCATCATAATTGGTTTTTGGGTTAAAAACCAAATATTCTCCATCTAAAATATATTGAATGTGCAATATATTCCTCTTGCTCTATGAAATGTACCGAGTGCCATGCTTAGGCCTAAAGAGGCATAAGACTACTCTATTGAAATAAAATGAAAATGAAAATGAAAATAAAAATAAAAATAAAAAACAATATTGTTTAAACCCGAAAATATAGAACTTTTAAAACCGGTTTTCCCTGATATTTTTAAGGTTTACCGGCGAGCCACCGATTATGTGCTTGCTCGCCGGTTTTGAATGATGGGATTCAAAAATTGTGTTCCTATCCGGAGAGCCACCGCTTTGATGCATACTTGCCGATTTTGCCTGCGAGACACCTGGCCAATTGCCGATTTTCCTTGGAAGGTTAATTCTGGTCCAGGGAGCCACATGTTTGGTGAGTGCTCACAGGTTTTCCCTAGTGAGGAGCTGGCCTGATTGGTCCTTGCTTGCCGGCTTCCTCAAAATTTGCTCCTTTTAGCTTGAATTTCTTCATCTTGACCTATAATTTAATGTTAACTATCAAATCAATCCTAAAATAATTTAATGCCTAAAATGTCTTATCAACTAAGATATGATGCAAAAAGCGGAATAAATATACTGAGAACTTGCAAAAACGCATGTTATCAGTGGATAGAATCAATTTTGAATTTCTTACTAGTTTGGGAATAAAAGAAAGTGTTCTTCTCATAATAAAAAAAAAACTCTCATTTGTAAGTTGTAAATTAAAAGTACATCACTCTTCTGTCTTTACAAAAACCTTTCAAATTAAAAGTAAACCCCTTTTTTTTTGTAAACAATAATCACACCTTTTTTTGTTAACAATAATCACACATCTTTAAACGAAAATAAAATACTTGTCGGAATAAACTCCATGCATGGTTTTAAGTTTTTAGTAATTAATTTTTAAAATACTTCGGGATGTTCTCTAGTTTTCCCCCACTGGACCCAAATGTTTGGATTGAACGTGAGACTTGTTTTTTTTTCCATATTCAACTTGTTTAACTGGTTATAGTAATTAACTTAATTCGTAAAGATTGAATATTTAATTAAGTAGATAATAACCGAGTCTTATTTTGTCTTGTGGTCTGAGTGCATTATTAGTGATTTTGACATTGGGAGTTCAACTCCCTTCCTCTACGATGATGTTTCTTTCCGATTAAATTTAAGGTATCGGACCGGTCCGTTGTAGTCTGTGTTAAAAAATAAAATAATAATAAGTAGATAATTTTTTTTTTTGATTTCTATATATAGTTCAGTTTGATAATTAAAATTTCTCCCAACTAGAGACATTAGGATTCAAATTACAGTTAAAAACGAGAAAGATGGAAACCACTTCACTACTACGAAAACGTTGCAAAACTACTACTGAAACGTTGCAAAAAGATCAAGTTTGAGAAAAAAATTAACATATTATATTATTAAATATAAATTTTAGATTATATTCATTTGATATGAATTTTTAACGCATTAAATAATAGTAATATAGAACCTCATGATTATTAGATCATGCGCTACATAAAGAAATTATGATTTCATTTGATAAATTATTATGTTTACATAAAAATAGTCCGGTAAACGAAAAATGGTATATTATGCAATATTAAATGAAATGATGAGTAATTTTTTTTTTAATTCAATCTTTACATAAAAATAGTATTTTGGGAAGAATATAATTTCTTCCGCAAAAGTTTGATTTTTGTTTTGAATACTTGTAAAAGTTTGATAAAAATGTAAAAATATTTAACCAACAAAAAATAGAGAAGAAGGCCTAAACCTACACAATATTTGGGCCGCGGTA
>OVAW01000903.1:567-11378 GCA_900406365.1 Heliophila coronopifolia | reverse complement strand
ATAATTAGGTTTAGGGTTTTTAATTAAATAAGCAAAAGACTATTTTGTCCTTATAAGAGAAAATTGGGTATCACAGGACTAGTTCGGGTTCGGGTTGGAACCTCGAGACTTCGGGAAATTAAGTTGTTCGTAAAAATTGTTTAGTTTGTTTGGTTTTTAATTTTTTTAAAACNTTAGTTTGTTTGGTTTTTAATTTTTTTAAAACATTTATGTATTTTTTTAAAATAATTTTGGGTTACTATACTAAACTTTTATGTTTAAAAATAATAACAAGTTGATTCAATATTAAAGAATTGGTAAGCTCGTATTAATATTAAATGTCTCAAGTTGATTTGAAATATCAAATAAACACATATAAAATTTTTCTATAAATATGGTTGGTTTTAATTTTAAACTATAAAAATTTATATATGCGAAAATTCTTCTTAAAATACATGATAATAGTAATATATAATTATAATTATTTTTTTATTCGAGAATTCGGATACCCATTCGGGTTTCGGGTTCGGGTCGGGAATTCCCGTTTCCCATTCGGGTACCAAAGTCGGTCCCGATCGGGAAATTAATTCGGGTCGGGTCGGGAATCGTCTATTTCGGGTCGGGTCGGGAAATTCCTGTTCGGGTGGGAAATTTACCAGCCCTGTTGAAAAAAACCATGTGATTATTTTTTTTATTAAAAATGAAATGTATATTGTTATGTAAGCTGCAACACAAACTCAAACCCAAAACTAATTTTATGTTTTTAGCTGAATTTATATATTTTTGTTATAAGAAGTTAAACCTTTTTTGAGGAATAAGATAGAATTTCACAATTATTCTTTATTTATTATGGAAAAATTTGCAAAATGAAGATTTCAAATTATCAAAAAAATTAATATTTATTTTGATCTAAAGAAATTGTAAAATACACAATTTTATCTTATAAAATTTACTATACAATTGTATTTCACAAACACATTATAAACCAAAAACATATTGCAAGAAAAAATTTGAATTTTTTATTTGTTTATTATCGAGAATAATGCAAGAACAAAAACCACATGCTGATAAAAATGAAAGATAGATCTTTATTTGTTTATAAAAACTTTAGTTTGAGGAAAGGAAACAAGACATAACTGATTGAGAGTTATAGTTTGAGTTTTGTTTTATTTTTTGTTTCTGGCTTTTATTTATGTTTCTTAGGACTTTAGTTGAGAGGACTATATATTGTGGAGAAAGGACTTTTACGAGGGTTATGCTTTACTTTGTATTTCGAGACCTTAGCAGTTGTGAAATAAAGTGACTATTCTCTTTACATTTTGGTTTCTTGGTTAGGCATTGCCTACCAAATTGGTGTGGTGAGCTCGGCTTGGTGGTGATCATGGTGCGCTCCGGCGAGACTCAAGCGACGCGTATTCAAGATGTGGAGGATTGGAAGGATCGAGTGGAGGTGACACTGACGGAGATGTCGGAGAAGATGAGGACGTCTAAGGAGCAATCGATGGCACGTCATGCCGAACTCCATGAATTGATCATTGCTTACATGCACACATACTGTGCATTTCTTTATTTATTAATATGGGAATTTTTTTTTTGTCGGCAAATTAATATGGGAATCTAAAATTTTAAATTTTAAAATCTTATAATACATGATTTTGTTTAAAATATAAGATCATCTCCAAAAATTAACAATTTGACTATGTTTTTTTGTTTATAAGAAACGGATATGTTCATAACGATAAACACTATAAAGTAAGTATATATACTCAACCTTTATTTTATATACAGTAGACATATATCGTTTTTGGTTTAATTGTGTTGTTGTCTTTAGTCGCTATGCTTAAACTTAGATTTTTTATTTGTTTCTTTATTTTATATTTTTTTATGTTTAATTATGTGGTTATCTTATTATTTCATGTTATATGTTTTCTGTTTTATGTTTTATCTTTAATCTAAGTTTAACGTAATTTCTCTTTCTTTCTAACACTTTAAATTCAAAAATTTGGCTTCTTTACTACTAAAATTTATCATCGTGGTTAAGTAGCTTAAATAAAATTCATTATATCGATTTATGTTTTTAAATTAAATATACGTTTGTTGGAAAAATAAAATAGTTATAAAATTATATAATTTTTTTTATTGAACTATATAAATAACAATAAAATTGAATTTTGTTGTAAGATATTCATTTGTCTTGCTATAAATATTCATTTAGTTTTTGACGAAGATGATGAAGAGTATTAGTGAAGAAAGCCTAAAAAAGATAAAGAAAGAACAAGAGAAAAAAATTAAAATGAATAGGAAGAAGAAGCATACTTTGTTTTGATGTTGAGGTTAAGAAAGTCAAATAAAATTTTCATGTTGTTGTGATGTTTTGTTTTAAACTTAATTTTGAGTTGAGGTTATGTTTTATTTTAACTTATTTGTGTTCTTGTCTTTAAAATAAAGTTTAATTTATCCTATTTGTGTTAATTTATGTTCTAAGTTGTTTAGTTAATTTAAAACTGATCTGTTAACTTTTTTTAGGTTTATATCAAAATTCAAACTTGTAATAACAATAAAATAATTGTTGTTGTTAAGTTTTAATCTTATAATTTTAATTTTAATTTATGTTTTATTGTTTTATTGTTTTAATTTAGTTGCTGTTTTATGTTTAACTTAAAAAATATATTCTATCGTTTAATTTATGTACTTTTTCTTATTTTAACAGTTAGAATCCAATTAGTTCACCTCTTTATTACAAAATTATCATCGTAGTTAGGTAGGTTATATATAGATTTATGTGTATAAAATTAAATATAAAAATTTTGCAAAAAAAAAAAGAAAAAGAGTAATCAAATTATATAAAAGAGATATTTTTCTTGAATTATATAAAAAACAATTAAATTAATTTTTTTAAAGAAATTCAGTTATTTTGCTATAAATATTTTATTCTTTTTGAAGAAAAGATGAAAAAGAAAGAAGGTAAAGAAAGAAGGGAAACAACGATACTGTTAAAAAGTTAATAACATTATCATTTTGTTGTGGTGTTATATTTTAGACTTAATTTTAATTGAGGTTACATTGTGTTTCAATATATTTGTTTTGTTTCAATTTATTAGTTGAAGCTTAATAACGTTATATAATTCATTAATTTTAATTAGACTGTAAGATATATTTTCTTATTAGAATTACTTAACAAAATTATTTTATTTTAGACTACTAAGATTTAAACAATTAAGAATCAGATGATTATGATTTGATCAAATATAATAGTGTTTGATTTCAGTCACAAAAGTTCTAAATTTAACATAAATTTTTTATTAACAAAATTCATTTAGCTGATTATTTTAATTTGTGTTTATCTTTTTTAACGATTACAAAATAGATGTAGGATTCAAATTTTATGATTAAATAATAATTGTTTTTTTGTTAACCTCGAAATTCTAGGCCGAAACCCGTACATCTCTGTGGGCCGGGTTTAAAGCATGTTAAATTCCTCCAAATTTGAGGGTATTCCCTACCAAGCGTGACTCGAACCTCTGACCTCAAGACTTTGTCATTGGTGTTTTTCCAGTTGAGCTAACCACACTTGGTAATAATAATTTTTTTTCCGCACATATTTTATTACTTATTTGACATATATAAATATTTATTATTTATTCATATTATTCATCCAAAAAATTGATTAGATGATTCAAACTTATATATTTTATAATATTATTTTATTAGGAATTCTTATTTAAGTTACATATAAATTATCACACATAAATTAGACATATCTCTAAGTGTCAGTTCTTATGAATAATTATAATTTTACTGTGGATTTAAAATATTACTAGTTTTATTGAATGATATATCTAATAAAATTGTAAAACATGTAAATATTACTCAGGCTTAGTCGTTAGATATAAAATTATTTACTAAACAAATTGCGCTAACGATTTAGAATAAAAATAAATAGTTTTAGATCAAACTTAATCTCTGTTTCTCGAATGTAAAGTAAATGTATAAGTGATATACTTGAATTTTAAACCTGACCCATCAATAAGTTATACTATAATGTTGAGATTGTGTCAAATAACGTTAACAAACCACTAATTTTGTAAATACATCTTAATTAATGAATTTTTTATTTACTAAAATCATGTAGAAATATCTCAACATGCGAGTTGTCAAACATAATTTTGATATTATTACTATAATTATTAAGATGTAAGATATGTTTTTTTTTTTTAGAATTACATAACAAATTCATTTTATTTTGGACTATAAAAATTTAAACTATTAAAAAACTAATGACTATAAATTTATCAAATATAATAATGTTTGATTTAGGTCGCAAAACTTCAGCATTTAAATTTACATTTTATAAAAATAAATTTCATTTAATTGATTATTTTAATTTTTGTTTACCTTTTAACACTATAAAATAGAAGTATGCTTCAATTTTTTTGATTAAATAATAATTGGTTTTTCGGTACATGTTTTATTACTTATTTGACATATATAAATATTAGTTATTTATCCCTAATATTCATTCGGAAATCGATTAGATATTCAAACTTATATTTCGTATAATATTATTTTTATTAGGAATTCTTATTTAAGTTACATATTAGTTATCACGCATAAATTAGACATATCTCTAAATATCAGATGTCATGCATAATTATAATTTTATTGTCAATTACAAATATTAACATAATTATAGAATGATATATCTTACAAAATTGTAAAACAAGTAAATATTACTCACCTTCATACGTTAGATATAAAAATATTTACTAGAACAATTGATCAAACGGTTTAGAATAAAAAATATTTTTTCAATCAAACTTTATCTCTTTTTCTCGAGTGAAAAGTAAACTTATAAGTCATGCTTTAGTAATGAAATTGTGTCACATTACGTCATCACGCCAACCTAATTTTGTAACTACATCTTGATTTTTATTTTGTCAACTAACTACATTTTCATTCGTTAATGTTTTTTTTTTTTTTGAAAATCACGTTACTAAAATTTATAAATATCTTAACATGCGAGTTTTCACGCATAATTTTACTATTATTATTATTATAATTATTGGCAGCAAGTTGCTAAAAGATATATCTAATAAAACTGTAAAATAAGTATATAATACTCGCTCTTCGTCACTAAATCTAAATTTACTATAACAGTTGAACAAATAGTTTACAATAAAAATCATTTTACAATAAAATTGGATATCTTTTTCTCGAATGCAATGTAAATGTATAAGTCATGCTTTAATGATGTAAATGTGTTTGATTATGTAATCATGTTGAAATCATTTCGTGACTACGCATTAATTAATTATTTAGAAAGATTACTACATGTATTATAACTATGTATTATAACTATGAAAGTAAAACAAATGAAATTTTAAAGGTATTTTTTAAGATTTTATTAATTTTTTATTATATTAGTAAACTTTTATATAAATTAATTGAGATATTGTAGTTGATTTTTCTTATCTGTTTTTTTTTTTTTTTTCACTTTCCTCTTTTTTAGGACACACGGCTCCATTATAACAAATATGAAAATAAAATAATATTTACAAAGTTAATAATAGTCGAAATTAAATAAGGTTATTTAACTCATCAATATTAATTAGGATGTAAAATATGCTTATATACTTCTTATTAGATATACTTAACAAAATTATTTTATATTAGACTACTAAGATTTAAACAATTAAAAATCCGTTGAATATAATGTGATCAAATATAATAGTGTTTGATTTAGTTCCAAACATTCTGCATTTAAACTTACATTATATATTTGACAAAAAAACACTTACAAATTATATAAATAAATTTCGTTTAGTTGATTATTTAAATTGTATTTAATTTTTATCGATTATAAAATAGATGTATGATTTTATGATTAAGCACATGTTTTATTACTTATTTGACATATATAAATATTCATTATTTATCTATATTAATCATCCTGAAATTGATTAGATGATTCAAACTCTTATACCCTATAATATTATTTTTATTAGAAATTCTTATTTAAGTTACATATGAATTGTCACGCATAAATTAGACATATCTCAGTTGACAAAAAAATATATTAGACATATTTCTAAATTTCGGTTTTCATGTAAAAATATAATTTTTTGTGTATTTAAAATATTACTAGAATTATTGATTGATATATCTAATAAAATTTTAAAACAAGTAGATATTACTCACCCTTAGTCGTTAGGTATAAACTATTTACTTGACCAATTGATCTAACGTTTTTTAAAATAAAAAAAAAATTCAATCAAAATAATCTCTCTTTCTCTAGTGTAAAGTAAACGGATAAGTAAAGCTTTAATAATGAAATTGTGTCATATTACGTCATCACACCAACTTAGTTTTCTTACTACATCTTAATTAATTAACGTTTTATTTATGAAAATCACGTGACTTACATTCAGAAAATATCTCAACATGGGATATGTCACGCATAATTTTACTATTATTAATATAATTACTGACACCAAGTTGTTAAATGATATATTTCAATAAAATTGTAAAACAAACATATAATATTCGCTCTCCGTCGCTAAATCTAAATTTACTAGAACACTTGATCAAATGGTTTGTAATATAAAACAATTTACAATCAAACGAGATCTCTCTTTCTCGTATGTAATGTAAATGTCTAAATCATGCTTTAATGATGAAAATATGAGATAAATTTCTTCTAATAAAATGATAGCTATCGAGAGTGTGTAGTTAAATAACCGTCCTCTTTCAAAGTCGATGGCTAGTTGATGTAGAATCTACTAGCAAGGGACGTTTTCGTAAAAAACAAGTTCAATATATACGTTACGGTAGTTTTCTTCTTAACATTTAAATAAATAAAATTTTGATTATTTTAATTTATGTTTACCTTTTAACGATTATAAAGTAGATGTATGATTTATATATATGATTCAATAATAATTTTCTTGTCATTACATGTTTTATTACTTATTTGACATATATAAATATTCATTATTTATCCATATTTTTTATCCGGTAATTGAGTACATGATTCAAACTTATCTATCTTATAAATTTATTAGGAATTTATATTTAAGTTACATATGAGTTATCATGCATAAATTAGACATATTTCTAAATGTAAATTGTCATGCATAATAATAGTTTTCTTATGGACTTAAAATATTTCTATAACTATTGACTGATATATCTAGTAAAATTCTGAAACAAGTAAATATTACTCACCTTTAGTTGTTAAATATAAAACCGTTTAAAATAAAGACAACTTTTCAATCAAACTTTATCTCTTTTCTCGAATGTAAAGTAAATATATAATTCATGCTTTAATAATGAAAAAGTGTCAGATTACGTCATCATGCCAACCTAATTTTGTAACTACATCTTAATTAATTAAAGTTTTATTTATGAAATTTACATGACTAACATTTAGAAATATCTTAAAATGTGAGTTGTCACGCATAATTTTGCTATTATCACTATAATTATTGGCAGCTAATTGTTAAATGATATATCCGATAAAATTGTAAAACGAGTATATAATATTCGATATCCGTCGCTAAATCTAAATTTACTAGAACACTTGATCAAATGGTTTAGAATAAAAAACTCTTTACAATCAAAATGGACCTCTCTTTTTCCAATGTAATGTAAACGTATAAGTCATGTTTTAATGATGAAAATGTGTTTGATTACGTCATCAAGTCGAAATCATTTCGTGACTACACCTTAATTAATTATTTAGAAAGATATAATAATTTTAATGTTTGAATAATCTCATTTATTTAAAAAGAGAGATAAATTTCTTCTAATGACATGATAGCTATAGTGGGTCTGTAGTTAAATTTTTTTTGAACCAAAACTAGAACAACATACCAGTTCACTTTCAAACTAGAACAACATACTAGCGAGTTATATTCGTTAAATACAAGTTCAATCTAAACGCTACAATAGTTTTCTTATTAATTTTTAATATTGTTGCATGTATTATAACTATGAAAGTAAAATAACAAAAATTTGATAGGAAAATTTCAAGATTTTATAAATTTTTCATTATACTAGTAAATTTTTATATATAATAAATGAGATGTTGTGGTCGATTTGTGTTTCGTCTCTTTTGTGGATTTCACTTTCCTCTTTATTAGGACTCACTACTTCATTTTTACATATCTAATAATAATATTATAAAGAGAAGCATATATAGTCGAAGTTAAATAAAATTATTATTAATAACTCACTAATAATAACAGTATTCACAGGCGGAACCACGTTATAAATATGTGGAGCCCATGCACCATTATAGTTAATAGATATATGGTAGCATGATAGCCATCGTCTAGCGGGTGTATACTCAAAACTACTTTACTTCAATTTAGTTAAAATGATTTTTTTATTTTTGCTACCGTTAAAATTTGAACATAACTTTTGTAAGAAAATTAGTTTGAGACATAATTTAACAGATCTATTTAATTTACGGGAAAAGACCTGTTTAATAACCAAATTCATCAAATTTTACCTAAAAACTACACAAATTATTTTCGCTACCTAAATATACATTAATTCAATTTTTGGTTTGAATAAACCATGAACTCTCTAAAACTTTTATTACGCTTAATGGAACTAACATCCGTTAAGACATAATTTAAAATACACGGGATTGTAAAATACTCGGGAGTAGGGATGCGCGATCGGGATTTCGGGTCGGGTTCGAGGCTGGACATTTGGGTTTCGAGAATTCGGGTAATGGATTTTACTACCCATTCGAAAAAAAATATTTTTCCGGGACGGTTTAATCCGAGTTCAGGTCGGAAATTCGGGACTTCAGGAAATTAAGTTGTTCAGGACTTCGGGAAATTAAGTTGTTCGGGACTTCAGAAAATTCAAGAATCATCTAATTTAGTTCGGTTCGGTAAATTCTTGTTCGGGTGGGAATTTTACCCAGCCCTACACGGGAGTAGTTAACCGTTTTAACATTTTTAACATTTTCCGGATTCTAAAAAAAATGTTAAAACGGTTAAGTACTCCAATGTATTTTTTAAAATCTCGTCTTAACGGATGTTAGTTCCGTTAAGCGTAATTAACTTTTTGATAGTTCGTGGTTTTTAAGTCTAAAAATGAATTGATGTATATTTTAGACAACGAAAATAATTGATGTAGTTTTTAAATAAAATTTGATGAGTTGAGGTATTAAACACGTTTTTCCTTTGATTTATATTTAAATTAAAGAAAACCGAACCTTCTCTAGCTTTTCCTTTGGTTTGTCCCTGCCTAGAAAGCATCTAAATCATCTTGGTTAGGGATTGGAGCAACCTCCAATATGTTGCCATTGTTCCCTTTGGTTGCCTCTTCAACATATCTAGAATTTAAAATTACATTTTATATAAAAACAAATAATGGATGTATGATTAATAATAATTGCTTTTTCGTCACCTGTTTAATTACTAATTTTATATATTTAAATATTTATTATTTATCCATGCATACGGAAATTGATTATAAATCTATTTATATTATAATATTATTTCTATTAGGACTGTTTATTTAAGTTACATATTAATAATCTTATAATTATTATATAAAATAAAAAAGTTTGTTTAAGCATAAAACATCTATCTATTTTAAAAAAAAATTAAATAAATTATAGAAATCAGCTTCTGACATATATATGTATTATTAATCTCGTTTAAAACACTTGTTTTATTTTAGACTACTAAGATTTAAACAATTAAAACGTGATGACTATAATTTGATTAAATATAATTTTATTTAATTTAGATTACAAAGTTCTGAATTAAAACTTACATTTTATATAAATAAATTTTATTTTTTTTAATTTATCTGTTTTGGATCTTAAATAAAAGGTTGTACATCTGTTCTGAATTTAAACTTACATTCAAATAAAACATGGTTAACCGTTTAATTGTATTACCACATCTTAAATATTCTCGGGCCAAAAGTGCTGATGTTTTTAGGTATTATAATATATATTAGTCTAGGTATGACCAATTGGTTTGTTAATTGTGTTAATAAATGTATCTATTTAGGCAGAACACCCGTATTTTGCCGGTTTTACCAATACCGCTGGGATGTATTCCTATGTATATTAGCATAGGTGTTGTCAAAAGCTCAAACTGAGTTTTTTGTACCCGTGTTCAGGTATGTCACTCTTTTTTGGAGAGTTTGTTTTCTACCCTCTAATAATTTTGATGTTCTATCCTTTAATAAGTTTTATGGCACTCCATGTGAGTTTGTATCTACTTTTTAGTGGGTTCTTTCTTGTATGATTAATAATCAGTTGGTCAGCTAAAAAAAAGTAAACCGAAATATAATAAAATTTAGGGGAAAATTAAAAAAAAAACTTTAAACTATCGAAACAATATGCAAAATAAACCTCGCTCTATATAAACTGCAAAGTAAATCTTGAACTTTATTAAAACCTGCAAAATAAACTTTGAATGATAAACTGCAAAATAACCCTCGAATTTATTAAAAACATGCAAAATAAATTTCAAATTATATAAAATAAAAAATAAATCTTTTCATAAAGTTAAAAAAAAAAACACTAATTGTTATAATATATACATATATATAATTAACATTTAATTAAACAATATCAAGTTTATATAGATCTAGGTTTATTTTATAGTTTATATAGATCTAAGTTTTTTTTGTCAAACATAGATCTAGGTTTATTTTGGATAGTTCAAATTTTTTTTTTTTTTTGCATTTTTTCCTAAAAGTTAAGTATTGGTAGTTTTAATTATGAAACTGATAGGTTCATTCTTCCTGGTTTAATTTCCATTTAAAAAGCTTCTGCATCCATATGACTAGTCGAA
>OVAW01000901.1:356-11385 GCA_900406365.1 Heliophila coronopifolia | reverse complement strand
AATGGGTCGATCCGAACCCGACCCGAATACCCGAACGCCCATGCCTAGATATGACATGTCCGCGTAATATTTTTATTTTTTCACATATTAAATTCAAAATTTATCCTGTATTTTCTAACTATTAAAATATAAAATATATGTTTATTTTTAAATTTACACAATGCCCTCTAAAATTTGTTTTGAAGTTGATGCCCAAAATATACGTTTTTTTTACCTCAGGGCCGGACCTGATTATTCTCCTATTTAAGAGTAAGAAATTCTAGCGTAATTACTATTTTTTATTAATAATTTTTTAGTTCCGCTAAAAGTGGGAGGAAAATTATTAAAACACTACTTATTTTTTTTTAGTGAAAATTGAACAAGAAAAAGAGTGAGTTTATAGCTTGTGGTCTAGATAACCACTACTTGTTTTTTTTTTCACAATGCTTGGTTATATTTTATATTTTATTATTTTAAATTTTGGTTAAATTTTATTATTTAAAATTTTGTTACCATAATAATATACATTTTATGCATGGAATTATAATTTTATATTTTTATACAATTATACATAATAACTTCCGTTAAAAAAATTTGTTAAATACATGACTAAAAAAAATCAGAAAAATCAACTAAAAAGAATTAAATTGGGCAATGAATCACTCTAGTTAATAATTTAATATTTTTAAATACTTTTTTCTGTAATATTTTATAACAGTTTACTTTTCAGTATTCTAATTTCACAATTTAAATGAAATTTATTTTAAATAAATTAAGAAAATTTATATTTCCTCTTATTCATCTAACTTTTGTCCTTTTATTCGTCTGCTTCATTTAATTCTACTCATCACTAACCACCATTTGCATCCACATGGCTTCCGGCGCCGGAAACCTAACCGCCACCGGAAAATCCACCGCCAGCGAAAGTCCTCCACCTCCCACATCCTTCTCAAACTCCAAAAAACGAAAACTCAATCCAAAATATCCTTTACTCCGCCGTCTCTCTTCCGCCGCCGCCGCAACTAACTCCTTCCTCCAATCCACCGACCTCTTCCTCCCTCCGTCTCAATCTCTCCGCCTCCAATCCTTACTCTCATCTCTCCCTATCTCGCCTCCGTCTTCCACCTCAACCTCAACCTGGTTCAACCGCTTCTTAATCTCCGCCGCGGAAGACGGCGATCCTCGCTGGAATCTCAATTTCCGAATCTCGAAACCAGCTTTCTTCAATCTCCTCACGATCCTCTCCACTTCTGATTCCCACCTCGCCGCCACACTCTTCCGTCTAGCTCACAACGCTTCCTACGCCTCACTCCTCCTCCGATTCGGCTTTGATTCCGTTCCCGACGCTTCCCGCGCTTTCTTCACCGTTTGCAAACTCATCAACGAGAAGTTAGGTAGAATTAATGATCCTAATCCTTATTTTTCACCTCGGTTGCTTCCAAATTGCTGCGGTGTGTTAGGATTCGGGAGATTCGAGTTAATCGGGGACCTAATTGGATCAAAAGGGGCACTAATTGTTCAAGCATTGGTTGATTCCAATGGTAGATTCGCTGATATCTCAGCTGGATGGCCAAGTACAATGAAACCGGACGCCATTTTTCGCCAATCGAAGCTTTACAAAGAGTCCAAAACCTACTTCAATGGAGCTCTGTGTAAACTCGAAAACGGAATTTCAGTACCTTGTTACATTCTTGGAGATTCATATCTGCCATTAATGCCATGGAATCTAACTCCTTATAAAGAAGAAGAAGACGGTTTCAAATTGTCTCATAGAGATTTCAACAATGTGGTTCACACCGCATTGAATCGTGTTGAGATTGCATTTGATAAAGTTCGAGCTCGGTTTCGGATTCTTGATACGAAATGGGAACAAGAGAGAATCGAGTTTTTACCGTTTGTGATAACGACTTGTTGCTTATTGCATAATTTTCTATTGAATTGTGGATATGATGAAGGAGGGATTAATGGTGAGATGAGGACATGTGAAGAAGAAGAAGAAGATGAAGATGAAGAGATGATGAGGTTTGAAGAAGGAGAAGAAGACTTGATTGAATCGAAGAGGATAAGAGATGCGATTGCGGAGAATCTGAGCCGGGTGAGTTCGGTATAAGATGAATTGAAAAAGGTGCAAACTTTGTTTTGTTTTTTTGGCTTGATCTTGTAAATTGTGTAGTTCCTTTTTTCTGAATGCAGTTTCGGGTTTTGAAGGTGAACTGAAGAATGTGTTTAGTCACAGTTTGGGATCTAGGGTTTAAGGTATTAGTAATAATGTATTGATTCTGGTTTCTGTAGCTTATCTCAAACACTTGCATGTATTTATTTATTAGAGTAAGCAGCGGTCAGTAGAGTTGCGGTCTAAACCAGAAGTAATCAGTTTTTTTTCCTGATTTTCAAAACCACTGGCTGGAGATGTTTCTTAGGTTTGAGTTTAAACTTTATTTTGAAACCATTGCAACTTAAGAGCTGCAATGAGCTTGGGAATCTGTTGAAGGAGAACAATGAGATAAAGAGATAGTTAAAAAAGTCTCCTATCGATGAGTAAAATTATAGCGCTGTCCGTCCACGGGTTCTGCCCAGCCTACTCCGCTCCAATGCAGATATAGTCATGGGTATTTTAGCCCAAATTGAAACGTGTGTTTCGGTGTAAATCCATATTTATATGCGGACTATGCAGATATAGCATACAACTACTTAAAAAACCGCAGTTATGTGGCCCAACCGCCAATTTGATCCACCTCTAACTGAAATGAACAGGAAGTTCTCCGCCGGGTAATAAACTGGAAAGCTTCCGTAGCGAGCCACATAAACTTTCTGAGTGATTTACATTTTTTAGAGAGTGATGCAAGGAACTATGTGATGTATGTAATTATTGAAGATATGATCTTTTGTTTGGTTGAATTGAATTTGTTTGGTTGAATTGAAGTCCAAATTTAATGCGGTTATTTGGATTTGACTCGTATCTTTACGGAATAAATCTTGTCTAGCATTCTCATTTGCCTACCTCTGATTTTGGAAGAAAAAAAAATGATTTACCAAATTTTATGGATAAAAAAATATATATATAAATTATCATTTTTAATTTTGACTTTTGCATGCAAGTCAACTGCAATTTCATGTGACAGTTTTGTGAATTTATGTTTTATTATGCCATTATTATAAAGATAAAAAAAGGTTGACTTCGTATTATTCCCGAACTATAGTGCATAAACGCCGAAGTCTCTAAACTCTTAAATTCAGCAATAAACCAAATATACTTACAATTTCATCACATAAACACATGTACTTTCAATGCTTCATAAAATTAACAATTCTAACTAAACATAATTTAAACGTCTTAAACATTTTAATAACGTTTAGAAATCGCGGTTCAATTTATCTAGTTAATTAAATTAATATAATTAATTACCCGAATATAAGGAACCACGTTGAGTTAAATATTAGTCTCTACCCGTTATTAAAATATATGTTCAACGTTATTAAAATGTTTAGGACGTTTAAATTATGTTTAGTTATAAATATAAATCTTGTCTCGCATTCTCGTTTGCTTACCTCTGATTTTGGAAGCAAAAAAAAAAATGTGAAGCTAGATCCTTTTTTATGTGTTGTAAATCGTTTTTGGCAAATAAAATATCATTACTAAAGTAATATTCCGTGAAATAGTTTTACAGAAGAATGAAGAAGACACTTCCATATACAGATACATATCTCTCCTTCGACATCAGAACAGATAAATCAGTTCTCTCACATGTTAGCTGTGGTTTCTATTATTTCTTCCGATGTTATTGTCTGCAAGAAAGCATTAATCGTAATGCTTTGTTTATACGGATACATAACCTCAAGCTTTGAAATTAGGTAACAGATCAGAAATATTGATTTGAGAGTTACCTGATCCTTTCCGGCAAAATCATTGTCAGGAGTTAAGAAAAGCATACAATGACACTCTTTCCTGATTATGAACAAATGACAAAACTTTAGTACAAGAGGATGAAAAATTGATCTGAATCTAATACCTAGATTAAGTTCTTTAGATAACATCTTAGAGGGTGAACATAGTTCCCGTTCCGTTCCATAACCATTCCCAAATTCCAGTCTTATATTGCAGTGCACTCCCATATGATGCAAACTTTCAATTTCTGAATAGTAATAAGAAGTCCCGAAAAACAATGATATTTTAAGAGAAAAACTTAAGTTTTTTTTTTTGTAAGAGTAACATGTGTACGCTGCTATATCCTATCCAACTAATAACCACAAAAATGTTGCAGCCAATTTCTCTAGAGTTAACTTTATTTTCCCATTTAACTACCTAGTAAAACCGTTTTCACCCCAACTTTAGACCTTGTCGATGTACTTACTAAATTATTAATTGCATCACGTAGCTACATAAACTTTTATTAGAAGCTTAGTTACCCATTAGTAACCGAAAACATTTTTAGCAGTGATTTAAGCGTTTGTATAAAAGCGGCCCAAAAACAAGATAAACCAATGAATACGCCAAAGGGTTATTATAGAAACCTTTTAATAGGTTATTTTGTCGGCTTTTTGTATTTTCGGATCGCTTTTAACAACTGCTTAAATTGCTACTAAAAGCAGTTACGGTTATTGATGGGAAATTAAGATCCTAATTAAAGTTTGTGTAGTTTCTTAACACAATTAACAGTTTAGGATGTACAACGACGAGCCTCAAAGTTAAGGTGAAACCGGTTTTACGGAATATAATTGAAGTGGAAAAATAAAGTTAACCCATTTGTTACATTGTTATGAAAACGATTACCACTTGTTCGGGTTTTAACTTTATGCTTTGG
Organism: Heliophila coronopifolia; assembly: GCA_900406365.1. Classification (NCBI taxonomy): domain Eukaryota; kingdom Viridiplantae; phylum Streptophyta; class Magnoliopsida; order Brassicales; family Brassicaceae; genus Heliophila; species Heliophila coronopifolia. The sequence continues at coordinate 6,604 of OVAW01000901.1, read as the reverse complement.
TCTAACTATTTCTCAGACACAAGCACAAACACAATGCTTATGCAGCCACATGGAGATAGTTCGTCTTACCTCTCTCTCATGGGTACACACGGACAATTCCAAAAGCCTTGTCCAACCTCAGCAGCTTTATCATCATAGTGTCTGCATCCACAACAAGGATCAGACTTTAGGAAGCCATAGCATTTCATATGTTCTTAATGTAGCAATTGCCTGCAAAGTAAAGATCACCTGCAAGGGCAAAGCGGTGCACCATATGAATCTTTATGCTCGGCCAAACCCTGTTCCAGAAAAGAAAAGAGTAATAAAGTTATACAAATAGATCTCATGATCTTCTCTTTAAGTAACTCAATTTCTTCTGCAGACTCATCATGACAAATAGAACACTCAATTTTTTTCTTTAAGCAGTTCTCAAACTATCCAGTATTATAGAAACTTTAAAAGAGTTAGCTTTATTTTCCGTATAACTCGTAAAACCGGTTTCAAACTAAATTTGGATTTCGTCGTTATACTTCCTAAACTATTACTTGCATCGGAAACAACATACATTTTGATTTTGAGCTTTAATTGTCCATAAAAACCACAGCCGTTTTTAATAGTTATTTAAGCATCTATTAAAAGTGGTAAAAAAAACCCGATTGCTTCTGCAGACTCATCATCATCGTCAACTAGAATACTCAATTTTCTTCTTTAAATATTTTACAAATTAGCAAGAATTATAGAAACTTTAAAGGACCACGTCAACTATACACAGTAAAACCGGTTTCACCCAACTTTAGATTCGTCATTATATTTCCTAAATTATTAATTCCATTATAAAAAAGCTTATGAACTTTGATTATGAGCTAAACTTACCCAAAAAAACTGCAACCGCTTTTATTAGTGATCTAAAGTGGTACTAATAGTTACCATACTTAAAAAAGTTATTGTGGTGAGATACTTAAAAATTGAATCAGGATCTTAAAACAATTTCAACCTCAGATTTGAGCCGCTTTTAGCTTCTGTTTAAATCACTAATAAAAGCGATTGCGGTTGTTTTGTTTAGTAAGTACAACTATGTAGTATAAATTTGAGTGTGAAACCAGCTTTACAGGGTATAATTAAACCCGATTTTAGACGAAAGGGCACTATCTAATCAACACAATTCCACCTGAAAATTTCCAATTAGCTACAATCAGTGGCGGAGACAGGGGTGGCATGGGTGGGCATATGCCCCCGTCCCGAACAAATATTGTTTAAAAAAAAAAAATTCTATGTCCCCCTTAAATTTCCTCCGGGCTCCGCCACCGGCTACAATGAAATTCAATACCTTAATAACAACTGAAGTAACTCCTTTATCAACACAGAAGTAAGTCCCTGACCGACGAGCATATTGCTCCGAGAATTTCCTCATTATCTCTATTGATTTCTCTGAAGGTTCCGCTGCAATCGAAAAACAAGCATAAAGATGAATCCAAAACCCAGTCTCAATCAATTCAATTTTTTTTTTTACATTTAGCTTGGATTATGAAGCGACGAGAGGAAGTTCTTGGAGAGATAAGTGGACTCGAAACGAATCCGAAGCTACAAGAAACAGCTTGAAGATTCATGATCAAGTCGCGAGATTTTGCGCCTCTCTTGAATTCGGATTTTATTGAATTAAAATCCAATTTCTCAGATATTTTCTGTTCATTTTTTACAGATAGTATCAGAAACCAATGCTCACCACTCACTCACTCACTCACAGAGACTATTCAAACGAATGATGAAGCTTATCTTCAAACCGGAAATAACCGGGTTTTGTGCATCGGTTTAAAACATAATTGATTTCGTTAATCATTAAACTACTTAAATCTGGTTCGGTTTTTGAGTTTTTAGTTTTCGCCACTCGTGTCAAAAGGGTGCGGCCTACGGGTTAATAACTCACACTGCATTACATATAGTCACAAGATTTAAACTCATATTAACCGTGGACAATAGATGAATTAAACGGGATGGCGTCCGTGGTTACGCGGTTAACCCAAATAGTCTTTAGTCATAACCGTAACCAGGTCCGGCCCAATAAAACACAATATTTTTTTAATACCTGAAGCAAAAAAACTCCGGTGGTAATCGAACCCAGATCATAAAACTATTTATGGTTCCTTTGAAGCAGTAGTGATAGCCTCTAAAATATATAACATATCTTGATGCTTAAAGCATTTACTTCTTAGGCTTTAGCCCATGACCAAATCTGGCCGCAAACCCGCAGTCCGCAAACTCATAGCCCATAAACAGGGCTCGTCCTAACGTCTTGGAAGCCTCAGACAAATCTAAAATGCTGGAACCACCTATAAGGTAATTGTTTTCTTTTTCTTGAAAAAAATTGGGCCTAAAATCTAATATAAAAAAATTTCGGAGCCGAAACCAATGTTACGTCTTGCTCTACTCAGGGTCGGCCCTGACCATTAACTCGTAATTAAACCCATAAATTTTTAACCATCCGCTCGACCGTATGAATGTTCTCAAACAAAAAGAATTTGAGAACTCGCGGATACCATTTGTTTCGCTCGGTGTGGTAATTAATATTTAATAGTCATGAATATATTTTTACCACAAACCCCATAGACTTTAACTTTTCTGCCTCTTAGTCCACAAAACCTTTTCCCAAAACTGCGGTTAGACAATTCGCCCGCTCATTATTTAAATATAAAAAAAAATTATTGAAAACCTTGACTAAAAATTTCATCAAAATTGGCCAAAATATCATAATTATGATTTTTTTATATAGATTATTGTTTATTCGATTTTAATAAGATTTTTATTGAAAATTGTTCTTTATTTGATTTCGATGCGAAAATGTGTTTGATTATTCGATATTACAATTTTTTCTCCAGTAAAATTTTGATTTCATTCAAATGATTCAGATTTGGTTCAAACCATTTGGTTTCTTCCTTTAAAATGAAAAGAGTTTCGGGCCGAGAACCGTATTGAAATTTCGTTCGGTTTATTTGGATTTTTTTTTTTTGGTCGTAATTTAGATTATTATAATGAATTATTTGGATTATTATAATGATTTATACAATGTTTATGATATATATATTTTGTACAAAGAAAAGACTTAAACAACAGATATGTTACAGAAACAGTTCATTTTCCTTCACCGTTTTTCATAAAAAAGAAGCCATTTTGGTCCTGAAAACAGTAAAAAAACAAAAACAAAGTGATCATATGCGCAAAATTGTAAAATTTTGAATTTTTGAAATTTCGGTTTCTCAGAGATTACCGATGTTTTTAGGAAGAGTTCACGCATTGTACTTACGGCTTGTAATGAAGATATTCATCTACGGTTATAGATTTAGCTCCACCATACCAATTTATCAGAAATATATTGGTGATTTCGAGTTTGTAGAATCGGAAATTATGATGCTTAGGCCAATCTGAAAAAGAAATAAAACCGATATATTTGTTAGAATCGTCTCATCAGACTATTAGCGGATAACCAAATCAATTTTTATTAGAAGGTTTTATTCAATAGTATACAAGATTTTAAAAAAAATTGTATCATAATTTATATAAATAAGCTTTTCGTTATCGATTTGGGACCATGTTCGACTGTTCCACTACCACGTGCTAAAGATGTCATGGCTAATGCACAATTAAACAATTGTCATGGTTAGGACCGGTGGCAGATCCAGGAGAAAAATTAAGGGGGCATAGAAGAAATTTAAAAGAAAAAATTGGTTTAGGACGTTTGCGTCGGTTGATTTCGGAAATTTATGGGGCCAAAAAAAATTTAGGGGGCAAACATAGTCTAATTTTACATATGAATTTTCTTTTTTCACTAAAACAAAAAATTTCCCCGGATTTAGGGGGGGCATATGCCCACCCATGCCACCCCTATCTCCGCCACTGGTCAGGACGATCTTTTATCACAGATAGGTGGAACAGTCTAATATGTCTCAAGTCGAACACAATTTTTTTTTGTTAGTATATATTTCGTAACTATAGTCGAAAATAATAAAAAAATTAAACCAACAATAATTTAATACGACTAATTCATGTGAATCTCTATATAGATGATAACATTCTCGGATTTCCCGAGTAATCCGAAACAAACCAAACCAACCCCGATCCAAACAAAAATAATTTATCCAAATATACCAAAAGCCAAATTTCCCGAACCAAAACTGAACTGAAAGCACACTCCTACATGAAAGAAACAATTTACCCATCATCTCTGGATGCTTTGTGAATAAAGCTTTTCTAGCTATATTCATTTCCTCAGATCCTTCTTCCATTAGCAGCAACTGAGACATTATAACATAAAGACCAAAAGCATATTTTAAAAGAAAACCAAACATTTCTATGTCATGTGGATAATAAAACTCGATTTCTCGCAGGCATGTACCTTTCCGGTAAGGGTTAGTTTAGAGCAAGTAGGATCCATTGGATCTCTTTTACAAGTTCCAATGGGAGATTCACTTATTGCTAGTGAAGCTCTCTTGTCTTTAAAAGCGTTTCTTGCGGTTGGATCGAGACTTGTTAAGTAAAAGTATGGTATTCCGTTGCCTTTTCCAGGTAATCCATCGCTATATGATACAACATTCCTGCCAAAAAAAAAAAAAAAAAAGCTTATAGAGATCAATATCTCAATAATTTCAAGCTATATCGATGATCACGGTCGACAAAAAAAAAAAAAAAACAATTGATGGCTTAAAACCAAAATAAATATGTTACAAAAATCGAATCATTTTAATTTTGGAGCATGATAACAAAATTTTACACAAATTTAGGTACGTAAACAAAACAAAAATTTGGCCTAATTTTTTTTTTTCAACTATTTGGCCTATATTATTATTGAAATTTGGGGGCAAAGACATAGGTTTCACTCTACCTAGGAGCGGTTCTCTCGATGATTTTTGGAGAAAACTATTTTCATATGTTCTACAATTTGGATGATCAACGAATTGAGGTCGAGAGATCGAGTTAAGTCAATGTAAGAAACTTGGGTTAACTTTATATTCCTACCCGAACTATATCATTTTAAACTCATTTCCCTCCAATTTTAGCGTTTGTTGATATAATTATTCAACTTTATATTTAATTGTTATACGATATGAACTCTCAGTGTTTGCTAGACCAAAAATATAAAAACCCAAGTGTAAGATCGGTTAATTTATTTTGCTTTAACTGTTAGGTACTATTAGTTTCAACATCAAATTTTTTTTTGAAATGTAAAATCATAAAGACCAATTCCTATTTAACAGACCAAGAAAAACAAGATTACCCGAAAGGTGCGCCTTCATGATCAATGGATAGTGTACTGCAAGAACATTAAAAATCATCGGAAAAATTAGTAAAATGCGTCATTGTTACACACAGAGAACCTTGATCATAAACAAGAGTGCAACAATTTATCAAAAATCAAGAAGAAAACAATTATAAGATCATATGGTTCTTCTAAATTCAAAAATCCAAAATCAATTTTGATTTCAATTTCAATATTAAAAGAATCAAGCTTGATGTAGTAAATCTATAGCCAATCTTAGGAACTCAATCAAGCTTGATTTAGTGTCATATCCCAAATTTTCAAAGGATCAAAAGCTCCATGAAGTAAATCTATAACAAATCTCAAGAACCTCAGGATCCAATCTGCTAAAATCTGCCAACTTTCTAATCAATTTCAATAGATTCAAGCTTAATCTGCCCCAAATCAAATCAACTAAAACTTTTAAATCAAGATAAGAATCTTATAAAAGACAAGATTTTGACCAAAACCCATAAAAGTTCAAAAAACCTGAGAACACCCCAAATGTTCTGTGAGACAAGCCAACGAGCACTTGCAGCAACGTTATGTCTATCTGGTTTAGAAATCGTAAGGATCCGAGCAGAAGAAGAAGAATGTTCTAGAATCGTCAAGAGGATGATGAAGAACAAGATTGGACGGAGTTGGACCTCAAGTTTCATGCTTTGTTCCATGATCGAAACGAATTTTGACTAAAGACGACTTTTTTTTGTTGGAGTAAAAAGATGACTAAATAAAATCCAGAAGAAGTGTCGATTTCATTAGCGACAAGCCCCGATGGGTTTTTTTAAACTTTATATCTTAATTCTTATCTCTTTGGATTTTGTATCATTATTTTAAAATCTGTGCAAAAATATAAATTAAATTCAATATTAATTACTACACAATAAATTTGAAGAATTAATTCAATGAATCTTTGACTTCATCATCCCGGGAAACTTATCCTCCATTTCATTTTTTCGTAAAAAAAAAAAAAAAAAAAAAA
>OVAW01000900.1:428-11387 GCA_900406365.1 Heliophila coronopifolia | reverse complement strand
TTAATTTTGTATATATATATATATATATATATATATCTTCTCTTGTTATGAAAATAATTATTTATATGTGGTTTTCTTATAGGTACGTTTATGACAATTCTCATTTTTGTGAAACATTTCATTTGGAAATGTCTGGCTGGAGGACATGTTTTTTGTGCAAAAAGGTGTTTTAAAACTCTACATCATTCTTTTAGTTATGTCTGAATATGCTCTTTTACTTTTTTTTGGTCTCATTGAGATTTTTTCAATGACAGCGACTTCATTGTGGATGCATCGCTTCTAAGCACAAGATTGAGTTTATGGACGATTTTTGTGTTGGTTGTTCGATATGTGCTAATTACAGTCAGCTAAATTTGGTGAGTTTGATTTATGTTTTACTTATTATTCTAATGATTATGTGCTAATAAGTTTTCTTACGCTTAAGATTGATGGAGTAAGAAATGAAGCCAATCTCTTTTCTAAATCCCAAACTTTCGATTCTCAGCCAAGAGAAGAGAGCATGCCTCAATGTGAGTCTCAGAAGAGTTTGGAATCAGAAAATACCACTGGGAATAGTTTGGATTTTGAAGAAATGCATAAACGTCGTCGTCGAAAACAAAAATTACATCCTAAGTATTTCCCACAATATACAGATACAAGTGTTCAAAGAAAGTATCCTTTGGTTCAATATTTTGTATTCCATAGAAAGGTTCAAAAGTCACTACTTCCTTAACGAAATCATAGTTTGAATTCAAACATAATACCACTTTTTGAGAAAACTCTTTCGTTCACTGACGTTGGTCCCTATGATAGTCTTCTTATTCCAAGATTTTGTGCCGAGGTAACTTCTCTATATTTCTATGACTTTTTCTTTTCTCCATCCACACCATAGAATTAAAAAAACAATTGATACTGTGAAGGTGTTATTATTTGTTGGAACTCAGTTTTGACTAATGTCATAATTGGAGTTTCTGTGAATGAGAAATAGAGTTGTTTATATTATTTTTGTGTATGTACTTGATCACTACTACGTACACACAATAATTGGTCAAAAGAGATCAATTGGTATAATGTCTCTAAAATGTGGTATAATGTCTTTTGATTATTGTTATTAATTATGAGAATTATAACCATGAATTGAGGTGTAAATGCTCATCTCTTACCATCATTATTAAAATGTGTTGGGATCTCATTCTATTACATACATCCTAAAACACACAAATACCAACAACAAAAAGATGACTTGAATTTCTCTTCTTCATGCTCTTTCTTTTGGTTTTCCTGAGAATACATCACATGTAAAACGTATTCGCCAGGTTTAGTCTCGGGTGATGCGAGACTAAACAATAGTGTGGTTGTATCTTAGGAGTTTGATTGCATCAAACTTTCACACTGCATGCAATTTAACACTTAAGGATAAGAGATCATATCTCGCCTCTACACACATGTGTTCTCATTAATCATCGATTAATATTCAGTAATATGTATCATTTATCTTGTTCTTATAATTATTTTATTTTAGTAAATTCAAGCTCGTACATTATTTTCATTAGAAAACATTGATTTAAACCTTCACATGGTGTAAAAATTAAAAAGATATCTTTAGACTACTAGTTCTTCCCCGAGAATAAATTATTTGACAAAGCAAATTTGTCACTGGTCCAAATTTTATTTTATTTTGACTTATAAATGAAGTTGGCATGGTATATAGGCACATTTTCCTCCGATTACCAAACAGGAATGCAAGCTATTGAAATTTCAAGATATGGAGGGCAAGGAATGGACATTCAAGTTAAAAACTTGGACCAATAAACACCAAATAACATATGTATTAAAACATGTCACTCCCTTCATAGAGTCCAACCGTCTGAACCCTCGTGATACAGGTATAGCTCGATAGCCTTATAATTTAGTTAAAACTTCATGATATTTTGTTATAAACATCAACCCAATGTCTAAAACTGATCTTTTTACTATGTACAGTAATTTTCTATCGAGAGGATCCTGGTGAAAAACTAATCATAGATTTCAGAAGAGCAGCTTGATATGATCCTTATATGTTTAGAAAAAAGCAAGTTGTAAAACATTAAGGAATTTGAAAACATTTGAGAAATACTTCCCACTTTTTCAGAATTATTAAATATTTGTTAACATTTGAAGTAAATATAGAGTCGAATTTTCATATTTTGCAATGTCAGTAATTTAATGAGTCGAGAGTTATATTACCAATGAACGGTGATATATGGTAATCAGATATGTTACAACTTGTAGAAATCATTTAGAAAAGTTTTTATAGCTTGAGGGTTATAACGTAAAATCAATTAGTGATAAGTGAACAACTATAAATGTCTAAACTTTCGATGTGAGACATTTAACGCACTCATTCACGTTCATGTCTAAACATTTGAAACGTAGAAATGTGAGAATGAACACCATCAGAGGATCCACAAATTGAGAAGTTGAACCGTGTTCTGATAGTATATCAAAAAATCATCGACATCCAACCTAAAACCAATTATTAAAAAAAAATTATTAGTATAATAAATACATATTATTGATAGTAAAATAATACTAATATACAATAATTATTAATTAGGAAGTAATCTTTTTATTTTTAATTATTATTTAGATAAGTAGAAGCTAAAATATATAGCAGATACTTTAGAAATATATAATTTACAAAATAAAGAATATCACTTAAAAAGATGAGATATTTTTCCATCGAAATACACGTTTGTCTATACTATTCTTGATATATTATTATTTATTTATTATTAAATAGGTATTGAAATCTAATAAAATAAATAGAAAATAAAACTAAATTATGTTTTTATATATTAACTTGTTCAGTTTTCATTTGTAGTTTTTTGCAAGTCCGTTGCCCGCTCATTCTTATTAGGACGAGGACACTTCCCGAAGAACTTATGAGTTATAAAACAACACAAGATGAAAAATTATTTTTCAAATGATTAAAATTCAAAAAATTATATGAAAGCTTTAGGGTCTTAGCCTAAAAACTCATTAATACAATAAATAGTTATTAGTATAAAATATGTTTAATTGTTCTTAGTAAAATAATATCAATATACAAAAACAATTATTAATTAGGTCGTAAAAATCTTTCAAAATTATTAATAATTAAGTAAAGGCTAATATAAATAGTAAACATTTTAAAAAATATATAATTTACAAAATTAAAAGTATCACTTAAAAATATTATTATTATAGATAGTTACCATTTAATTAAATTGTCTTATTTAGTATGTTTGTGTATTCGTTGTATTTAATGTGTTTAAACTATATTGATTCTAATAAATATGGTTATAGTTGTAATTTTTTGTAAACTAAATGGGTTTTGTTTTAAAAATAAGTTAAGTTTTCCTTTAATATATAGTAGATTATTGTATTTGTGAAAAAATATTCGAGCCGAATATAAGATTGATTAAAGATAATAAACTTTGATGCTACACTGGAAAAAAAATCGTTAGGGATAAATTTTATAATATAGTTGAAACTTTAAGTATATTAAATAATAATAATAATATAAATTATTGAATAGAATAAAAATATTTATGTGGGAGACAAGTGGTCTAATGGTTGTTACATATGTGCTTCTACACCATGACTGGGGTTCGAACACGGGTGCATGAGGAACTAATTATGATTTATAGCCAATTGAGTGAATGGTAAATATATATATATATTAATTAAATTTTTATTTTGCGTGTAAAAATGATTGGAAACTATTGATTTTTACTTACCTACAAAACTAAATAACCACTGAGCATTGTTAGGTATCCACATCAAATTATCATCATATTTATAAATATAGAACCAACACAATCACAATCAAATAATAAAATTTAAAAAAAAAAAAATCAAAAGGTGTAAGAGATAAATTCATTTGGTCTCTTTAAGTTATGAGGACGTTGAAATATGCCGACTGTCTTCAAGAGTTTGTTGAACCCTTTCTTTGGAAAAGCTTAAAATTTCTTCAACAGAAACATAATTTCTCTGAATTTGATTTGTTATAGAGAAGTTTGAAGATTCACTACTATCTTCAACACGTTATAGAACCGTTGTTTCGGGTAAAATCAAATTTTTTTGTAACTTTTTGAACATTTTTCTTTTCAATGTGAGCACAAAGAAATAGTGTTATGTTCGAAGAGTATAATAAACTTGATTTTATTTTTTTAAGTTTAATTAAGAAAATATTTTTTTATATAAAACATTATTAACATTTCTAGAGTGTTAGTGAATAGGTTTTCTTACATGTTTTTAATAAAATCGAGTTTTATTTTGCATTTTATACAGATCGAAGTTTATTTTATAGTTTATATAGATTTAAGTTTATTTTGCAGTTTATATAGTTCGAGATTTAATTTGCAATTTATATAGTGCGAAATTTGTTTTGTAATTTTTATAGCTCAAGGTTTATTTTGCATTTGTTTGGATAGTTCAAAGTTTTATTTGTATTTTTTGGATAACTCGAAGTTTATTTTTTCTTATTTTTTATAAAGTTCGAGGTATATTTTGCATTTTTAGATTCAAAGTTTTTTTTTACAATTTTTTCCTAGAAACTATTACTTGTCTTCTGCAAAAACTTATAAATTTAAAAACCTAAATTATCAAAAATATTACTTGTAAGTTGTAACAATTTTTTGTTCGTTAGAAATCTATTTCTACTAACTTTAAAGAATTCACACACATTCTAGATTTGGGTGGGATCAATTCTAACTCTTTACAACATTGGACTCTAATTTTTCTATATAATATTGAAAATGATATTATATTGTTGTTATAACAAGAAGTAATTTTTTAAAATAAGAAACAAACCAAAATTTAAATTCTTTTCGAAAGTTCAAATACAACAAAAATTTACTCTCATTCTAAACACTTTTGACACTGAATACTACTTTGAAATTGTTCAAGGTAGGTGTATGGAACAACATCCAAACGAGGATACATGTATATAGTTACACATCTAAACGACGTCGTATCGGTCACTCTGGCAATCTAAGACGGTTAAAAACGACCAAAAAACTCTGCTCAGGACCAACATATAGAAAACCAAGATCTGCACCTTTCACATAAGGTCCCATTCCCTGTGTTTAGAAGACACCAACAACAACAAACTCTTTAAGACAAAGAAAACATGTTTGGTTCTGTTGTGATTTTATTATACTATTACCTTTCCGTTGAGTTTTAAAAGCTGCCCGTCGACCCATCTCGGGTTTTTAAACCCGAAGTCTGCCATTCTTCCTTCTCCTTTGTAACTTGCAAGCTGCATATACATAAAACATCTTTCTTGATATGGTTTTGGAGTCATATGTCGACATGATTTGAATCTATGAAAATAACTTAATCTATGGACAATGCTGATTAGGGATTAATTCCAAAAAATGAATTATATAAAAAAAATAATATAAACCTCGATTTAAAGAAGCGGCATGATTCACTTCTAATTTTGAAAAAAAAACCAGCAATAAGAACTTTGACGTTTATTTTTAAATAATATAAATGCAAATTAAACTTAGTTTGTTTTGGATTCTTTTTTTCACTATTTATGCAACACGGTATCGTATATATTTTAAGTTTATATTCTTGAAAAAATTTAAGTAGAAGTTTACATTATTGACCGGGAATAATGCAAAAAAAAAAAACCTTGAACTAAAAAAATAAAAATACAAAGTAAAAAGTAGATTGAAGTTTATTTTGCAATTCTTTTTTGTAATTCCAAGTTTTTTTTTTTTCATATTTACATTATTGATTTTTAAAAAGTAGAAGTTTATTTTGCAGCGTTTTTAGATCGAAGTTTATCTTGCATTATTATATAATTCAAAGTTTTTCTTGCATTATCCTCTGCATATAATCGATCTTTTATCGATTTACATGCCTAAGCATGGTTTTGTTTCCGGTTAAGTATTTATGTAGTTCTCATATAGACAAAGCTCAGGAGATAAAAGGAAAAGTATCATTACCACTCCCAATTCCTCAGGGTACATGCCGCGGTTCCTCGCTTGACTTCCCTTTCCAATCTTAGCGCGAAATGTCACCTAGCCAATTTGTGATCCTATCTTAACTTGTCTATTCTATACAAAAAAAGAGGACATGATTCGAAAATAAAAAAAAAGACAAAAAAACCTGGCCAGCAGGCACATTTGGATCTCCTGTTAACTTCACAGCCTCAACATATTCAAAAAACTCAATATCTGAGGAGTTACTTCCTTCTCCATCGTTCCACCGGCCATACTTACGCTTAAGTTGGACTATCTCAGTGCCATAAGGTCCGAATGAACCAAAGTATAGGCCTGTACTTTAGATTCAGAACATATTATAAGTTAAGTAGTATATATTAGGGGTGGACAATAGGATATCGTGAATGGTACTGGAAATCAGTAAGTAAAATGAATGTCCCATTTATATTCCGGGACAGGAAATGGAAATCTCAGAAGAAAATTGACGTTTTGTTATTTGATAATTAAAATTTCTAAAACTAAGAAAAATAAATATGATTTAATTAATATCAATCAAAATATTATCGAACAATCAAAATAAACCAAAATCATTACAAACTCAGATATTAATACTTAATACAACAAATAAATAAATAAAGATTATTATTTTGTTTGTTAATGATTGTCTATTGAATTTTTATAAAAACTAAGTTGAAAATATGTTTAAAGTTATAAAAAAGTATCAAAATATTTATTGATAAAAGTATAAATATTACTCCTTCCGTATTTTAATAAGTGACGTTTTAGCCGTTTTCACAATTATTAAAATGAAAATGTTGAGACTATTTTAACTCTATTAAATAACTTATCTTTCCTACTTATTATACCTATTTTAATCACTTTTTAATTGTATTGTCTCGATTTTATAAAGAAAACAATTATTACAAAGAGGGTAAATTTGCAAAAAAATAACACTTTTTAGCTAAAACGTCACTTATTTATGTACAAAGTTTACTTTCTAAAACGTCCCTTTTTGATTGACAAAAAAAAACGTCACCTTTAAAAATACGGAGGGAGAATATAGGATTGTATACATGTAAAAAAAATGATTGTATAAACATATGTATATAATTAATATGAAATAGTATTTACATGTGTCTCAAACAGTACTAAAGGGGGCATCAGAAATTCCCTTTCAGGAATTGAAAGCTTCTCTTAAACGGGAATATATTCCCCTATGAAATGGGAATTTTGGGACAGGAAATGTGCCCACACATAGTACATATACATTTTGAGTCCATGCCAAAAAGAAAGAGAAAAATACTAGTGCAGAACATGCTTACCTTCAAAAGGGTCTAGGTCACTTTGAGGAGATATAATTCTATTAAATGTTGTATACTCAGCGAGCCGGTTTCCTCTTTGTGCCTGATTTAGAGCAAGCTTAACAATCTCACGAACATTTTTCGATACCTAGAACAATGATCGAACAAATTTATATCTAAGGAGTCATGAAACTGTAATGGTAAAACCTGCAATTCTGATAATGAAATTTACAGACCAGCTTTATAAAGAGCGGTGTAAATTCGAACAAGTCACCTTCAAAGAAGATATCTCTGGACCCCAGAACGCCTTAGCAACCTCCGGTGGCATCAGATCTGAAAGTCCTTGAGCTGCTAAAGCTGTTACTTCTCCCTTGGACATTGTGTTTTTTCTTGTATCAGAATCATTTTTACTTCTCCCAGGAACATGCAAGATAAAGGAATCTCTTTCAGTATCCAATATATCGGCCAAAACACGAACAAGCTCATCCTCTATAGGGGAATAATCTGTGTTATGTATAACCCCTCCGACGAAAAGCTTAGTGTTTATCTGCTTTTCGTTATCTGCACTGCTTATTGATGCAATCTCTTCAATACTTTCATCTTTTTCTTCTTCTTCCTCTTTATCATCAGAATCAGTTTCCTCGATGACTTTTCCAACCAGCTCTTCAATAACATCATCACTGTCTTCAATCTCTTGTTCGGAGATTTTAACATCCATTACTTTCAGTTTTAGCCCTGGGATTTTATCTTTTAGAAAATCTATCACATTTTTAATCCCTTCTTCAGTTGGTTCCTCGGAATTTAGTAGTTTATCTTCCTTTTCATCCACTTTCGCTTCAGTTCCTTGTACATCTAGAATGGACGGCTTCTCAATTGAATCATTCGAAGATTTCCGCGCACTTAGATAAGAATTATCAGACATGGATGGCTTTTTCTTGACCTGTTGCAAATACACCACCTGAACAAATGCAGATATGTACACAACAGTTAAAAGAGGTTAATCAGTAAAATGAGAATGAGAGAAACTTAACGGTGATTACAGTATAATTATGTAACACTAATCTTATACGAGAAATGGATAATAGGATATACTGTCGCCAGAACTGCTAAAAATGTGATTTTCTTAAGTTACCTGCATAACATATCCTCCGTCGTTGTCTTTAACAACGAAAATCTCAAACAAAGGTGTTCCAGCTGCTGCATTCACCAGCTGTCTGTACAAAGAAGTTATGAGTTTAGTTACAACCAGCAATTGAAAAAAGAGAGATTAAAATCATCAGCATAACCAGTACTGACCTTGGACTATAACTCTTTCCAACAAACCTACCAACAGCTGGCTCGATGCGTACAATTCTGCCAAATGGTTCGTCAGACTCTTTAGGATAGCCAACCCACCAACCCACCTTCAAAGACATTAGAAGCGTGATAATACTTTAGAATTCTAAACCAATCCAAGTCCACATAAATGTATAGATTCTTGATTACAGAATAGAAGAATAATGCGAAGTAAATTCTTGACAAGTTGACCAGGGGAAAGTAGTTTCAAAAGACGCTAGGCGCACCTAGGCGCCAAAGTCCCTTGATGTCGCCTTGCACCTAGGCACTTAAAAAAGAGAGGGCTTTTACTGAGCCAAGGCGCACAAACAATAAATTTATAAGGAAACATAACCCTTTAACCAAAAAAAGAAACAAACATAAACCCATGAACCAAAATTACCTATTCCTCAAGAACAATTTCATCACTACAAGCTTACTAGAATCAAATGCCTCCTTGCGCCTAGACGTGCCTTTTAAAACTAAGAGCGAAACCATCACTTATGACCCCTTAACTACCTAAATAGTTTACAGACATTAAGCACAATTTGTATCACTTACAAAGCTTAAAATCTCTTGTATTTTTCGCTTTGTTGTTGATTTAGGAGTCTATCATACAAGCGTTGAAACACTTATAGATAACAGTAAAAACGTTCAAGGAATCAAAGAAAATGACTTGCAAAACTTAAAAAATGTTTGTGCAATCTTGTACTTCTTATCTTATATGATTTTGGTGTATAGATGTGATTAAGAACAATCTTACAAGCTTAAACAAGAAAGAAACAATATATTAACTTACCAGTCCACTTCCTGTCTGGCTACATAATCTGGCAGCATCCTGATAACGCTCTTCTTGTATTGCACTCTACAACAAGGAAGCTATCATATATTTAAGTAAAGAAGATAACATAAGAGTATGATGTTCTAAAAGATCCTCCAACAAAATATCTTAACCTGTAACTGGCACATGATCTCAGCTACAGCATCACTCAAAGAGGCTTCTGCAATAGCTGTTTTAAACTTCGCTGCTTCTTGAAACTCTTCTTTTTCTATGGCCTCTTCAAGTTGAACCTGTTACATAAGATGACTCACAATTAGATACTTCAAAGTAGCAACAACGGTTTTTTAAAACAAGTTTGCAAGCTAAATTGGGCCGTTGTTAGCTAGCCTTAGCGGGTTTGCGAGCTAACATTTTTGCATCTTGCGGACAGGGGTGACTGCAGGCTAGGCCGGTTTTTTTTTTCCAAAGCCCAACATTTCCTTGGAAATGCAATAATTCATTACAAAATACATATATTTGCCAAAATAAATTTTTTTTTCTGTCAACATGAGCCACTACAGGCCGACCCGATAGCCTAAATCCCATTAAATAGTAACTTCATCGCAGAGACAGGGAGTCAAACTCCTAATGCTAGTGCACTCTAACCGCTAGACAAAAGGACATTCGGCAATAAAATACATTCTTTCTTGGCTGAAAATGCTAATTGATTATTGCAAATCAATGCGGGTTAGGATAAGCCCGCAGGCGGACAGCCCAAATTGACACCTCAACTTAAAATCAAACCAGTATTAGCGAGTAAACATCAACAGTAGAACTAGTTTAGATGGATAGAACCTTGAGAAGAGAAACTAAGTTCTCAGTTTCATCAATTTTTGAGAAATGTTGGCTCCAACGATTCCAGTCCCACTTATCTTCACTATCAGCACCTTCAACGGCGGAGAAATTGCGTAGACAGGTCAAAGATGATGACTTTCGAGGGTTTCTGGTTGATAAGCCGACAGAAACGGAGAAATTGGAGCGTTTACTGGTTGAGAGCTCCGGAATTGGAGATTTTGAAGTGAAGAGGAGGTGGAATTGAGGAACGGTGATTCTTTGACCGATTAGGCATGGATGAGTAGTCGCCATTTGGGGAAGTTCTGGTGTTGTGATTCGCCAGAAGTTCTTGCTGAAGTGAGAGGCTTTTCTTGGTTCGACACCTTGCTACGTTTGTGGATAGGGAGGAAATGGTTTTGGGTGATTTTGTATTTGGGGAATTGGGTAAATAACCATGAAATTTGGTATTATACCAAAATTAATAAAATTATTCATTTTCTAAAACAAAATGTCTGAAGTTTAAAAAAAGTATCATATTTTAATATTTTTTTTCGTCATAAAAAAAATAGGTTAGGGTTATATTTGCATAAAATTAAAAGGTTAGGTAAAATAAACCAGAAAAAAATAACGTTAAAACTAATTTTTTTGGGGGGGGGGGGGGGTTTNNNNATTTTTTTTGGGGGGGGGGGGGGGGTTTCTCATTAAAATTCGAAAAATTAAAAGTTGTGAATTGTGTAAGCGGATGCGGATATAAAAAAAAGTATCTTCGTGACAAAAAAAAAAAAAAAAAAAA
>OVAW01000899.1:0-11395 GCA_900406365.1 Heliophila coronopifolia | reverse complement strand
TTTACTTAAAAATATCTTTCTTTTTTTTTCTCTAAAACCATTTTTTTCTTTTCAATTAATTTTTATTTTATTATATTATATATTTTTAAAAAATTATATAAATATGTCCATACTGAATATTTGTCTGGATCCGCCACTGATTCTAGGTACGTTTTTTTCTAGATTATACTTTTAAAATCTCATTCTTTCTAAATTTTATGTTCTTCAGAGCTTTTATCTTAATTGTATATGCCACATAATTGAGTATTTTAAATAATTTATATATTTTCCAACTTGTCATTACTTACGTGAGAAAGAAGGAAAGGTTTCCAAAGTCTTTGTCGTTTTTGTTTAATCAAAATGACATATACTATATGTTTAGAAGCTGCGATGCCGCCTAACAGATTTTGAATTTTTGTTTTATATCAAAACTTAATATATTAATTAAACATTAAAAAAATTATCATAAAAAGTATCATGAAGTTAAATATTTTATCATTTTAAATTACGTTTGTTTAGTTTTTTTTTTAAATTTAACTATTTAATGATCACGAGGTCATGTTTATTTGCATTTTATTTTGTTAGAAAAATAGAATCAAAGTTTATTCTACTTTTTTTTCAAAAATTCAAAGGTTATTTATATTGAAATTTATTTTGTTTTTATAGTTCAATTTTTTTTTTGGATTATTCCCTAAATTATATTATAAATATGTTGTCCTAGTATTTTTCATGTTTTTGCTTCAAGGGTACACATAAATGTTACTAAAAAAATAAATGGAAAATTAGGGAAGACAAGTGATCTAGTTTCCTACAAAAAATTTAGGTTAAAGTTGGAAAAGGTGAAATAGAAAATTTGAAAAATGTGAAATGGGTCTAAATAGGGGACAATTTTTACCAGTATTTAGAATCAATTTTTTTTTAAATGAATTTAGACCATATTTAAACATTTTAGTGTTAAGTTGGCACCACTTGATTGACACTCCAAAAATATTTTTGTTTTCATTTTTTTTTAACGCATTTATGTCTTCAATTATAAAACTCAATCAATATTTTGTAAAATAAAAAATAGAAAAAGGTATGAGAATTAAAACGTAGTAAATTATTTTATCGTCAAAATCATTGAATGTAAACTTTAACGTTAATAATATATCAAACTTATACCCTATATATTTTTTTAGTGTAATACCCTTTAAATTTTATGCATAATTACATTTGTTCACCAGTGACGACTCCAGGATAAAATATTATGGGGGCAATTTTTTTTTAGAATTTTTTGTTTTTTTTTGTGTCATATATAACTACATAAAAATAATTGTATTTGTATATGTGTATACAGGGCCGGCCCTGAGTAGAGCGCGACGAAACATTCGCCTCGGCCCCAAAATTTTTTTAAAAAATTTCTATTAGATTTTAGATTTGCCTAAGACCCCAACGATTTTTTAGGATCTCAGGGCCGGGCCTGTGTGTATACATATTAAACTAAAAAAGGTTGTATATATATATTTGTTATATATATATCATTTAGGGCTGTAAATAAATTTTAACTTAAAAATGAGAAAGCCCATATGTTCACTAAATTTGTGGGCTTAATACCATTAAATTACAATTAACATTAATGGTTTTTCTTTATCTTCTTCGATAGAAGGTCTTCCTTTAATGTCCGCCTATCAGAAATGGTGAATGATATCAGACCAAAAAATATACATAAATCCATGTATATGCCCTCCCTTGCCCTCCTCTAGATCCGTGTCTCTGTTTGTCACTATTTTGTTAATAATTATTTACTATAAGTAATTAAGGAAACATAAGAACCCCTGATAGGTTAAAATGACAATCTCAGAATGTGACACTAGGGAGCACCAAGCCAGCATAGACAAGGCTGATGTAATGATGTTACCTCTTGGTCAAGGTTTAGTTGAAGACTGTGCCATAAGTTGAAGGTCATCGAGACTATATCAAATTCTGGGTGTGAAGTAACCTCCAGCAGTTCATGCACAATAACCATTAATTCATCTGAACCTAGAAGTCAGAAAGAGTATATTCTAACAAATTAGACTACCCATTGAACAGATTTGGAGCACCAAAAGCAATCAATAGACGCGAAGCAGAAAATTTCAGGGCAGAGTAGTATAAAGGAGGCCATATACCAGTAGCAATCAGTTCGACGTATGAATCGCCTACATCTTCATCCTGAAAGCAAAATAATTCTAAGAGGCAAAGAACAAATACAAGCACATGCAAAAAAATTACAAAGGGGTAACTTTAGCAGCATTTGCCAACTTCTCTAAGTACATATATCCCCAAATCAAATAAACAGAAAATCACCCTTAGAGTCCATGAGCAACAAAGTCATACTAGTGAAACACCAAATATGTAAAATAACAAGCAGTACCTTGCCTATTAATACAAAAGGTAAACATGATCATACAAGTACCTTTGAAGAATCTCTTAGATGGGCCTTAAGAGTTAAAATCTGAGGCAAAATAACTTGTATCAAGGGTGTTTGCCGAGAAATACCACCAGATACAACTGCAAGGTAGAAAATGATGTTTTTTAACTACAAATAGTCTAATAATGAATCCTAGATAAAAGAAGGAACAGTTGCCTTGTAAATCGAAAACTAATAGAAGACATTTTTATTTAATAAAAAATGAAGAAAGTCTTGTTCCTTATAATGAGGGAGGAAAACATTTCAAGGCAATATGGTATAGATTAACAAACTTCAAACACTAATTTCCACAATCCAATAACAAGAAAAGCTTGACAACATATTTCTAAAAGCTCTATTTGCAAATCTCGAACTTAAACATATTTCAACTATGAGACAACATGTACGCCATAAATAACCCCATTACTAGAACTTTTTTCACAATATAATTCATTCATAAATAACCCCTCCAGAATATATTATATGAAATATCCAAAATAATTTAAAGGCTAGTGTATATAGTACCTTTTACGACGAGTATACCATTTTGGCAATAAGCTAGGCCAGAACCATTTGTGTTTTGCAGTATTCACCAGCGAACATGAAGCTTCTCTTGGGTGCAACAGAAGAATGGTGTACTTCCGTCCTTTGAGCTTGTTGAGTTGATTACGGAATTTATCGTCTCTGGAGATAAGCAGGATATTCGCCGAAGGATGATAATATCCATCTCCAGTCCAACATCGCTACCTAAATAATCTTGAAAACACTATTCATTCTTGATTAAAAAGAAACCTAAAGATTAAGACTCTTACAAAACAAGATACATGAAATTGAATTTAAACAAATTAAAAATATCATGAAAAATATTTAACCTTTGTCACCAACCGGTATAAGTGTAAATCCATTGTCAGTGAGAGCTTTCTCGCCAGTAGCAGAGATGTCATCCATATTTCCAAAACAATTCATGTAATGAAATTAAAACAATGTTTTATATATTGGCAAATATAAGCATATACGCAAGAGTTGCAAAATTTGTGCAATTTCGAATGATTATGAGTGTTGCATTAAAGAAAAATCTCTACATTCTTGATTGAATTGTGATTCATTGAATACAATCATAGAATCAAAATTGCTTTATATCTTAATTCATGGCTCAAATAATCAACATAATCCATAAGAAAAAACATAGTTAGTTATACCAAATTAACTTACTTTGATCTAAAATTTTGAAAAATAGAATTGATCAGTAGCACAAATCGTTAATAGTTTTTAATAGTGAAAATATTCGAATTTCTAATAAATATGGTGAAATAATATGATTTTCAACAATTAGAATATGTTAAATTGCACATAAGTAATAAATTAAAATCTACATAAGAAGTAGATGATATATGATAGCTAGCTAGTAGACAATAGACAAGTAAAAATCAATTACAAAATATTGAAAAAACTTTTTATTAAAACCTATGAACAACTTAAAATCTCATAAGTTCAAAATAAAAATAAAAATAATTTTGATAATAATAACTTTGCTGAAACTAAAATACATGGATCCAACAAAGAAACATCGAAAAAAAAATCAAATGAAGGCGTAATGTTGAAACATATCTCTTTAATGACTAATAACCGGCAAAAAAGGAAAAAAACTTAGTACTAAAATTAAATTTTTCATTTATTTTTAATTGTTATTACTAAATATTTTTTTATTAGTCACTACTCTCTTTTATACTTGTATAATTAGATGATAACTTTCACTATATGTGGAATTAAGATAATTAAAACAAATATCTATTATAAAAATACTATTTTTTTTAGTGTTGGTTATTCATTTGTTAGTTATTGCATTAAAAAAATTCCTATTTTCATTTTTTTTCTGCATTAGTAAAATTACAATTAATTTTTAAATATTTTTCTAAGATTAGATATTAAAAATATTTACAATATGTTTTATAGTATTTAGTCAAATATGAATTTACATAAATTATATAGAAGTTTAAAATGAAATAATAAAATGTTTTACCTTCTCTTCAAAACTTTTGCAACAAAAAACTGCTTATATTTTTTTTACATTTTTTTTCTTTTCTTTTATTTTGCTTATGTTTAACATTTTTTATTTTTATATTTTCGTTTTGTCTAATCTTCAATTAATAGAATCCAAAACTTTGTTTTTTTTTCAAAATGTGTTTTAGAAATGAATTACAATTGCTTTAATGATTATATGCAACTTTGGAACCACGATTTTGAAAAGTATTCACATTGTAATCATAAAATAAAAAAATCCACCTTCTTTGACGTCCATGACCACAAAGTCATCATCTTCATCGATGTTTATAGGAAGCGCGGCCTTAGGATAAAACTCATAAAACCTGGACTTTAGGTACCAACAAATTTATGGCATCCATTTACAAGAAATTAAGTCTAGTGTACTGGTTTATGTCCCTCTCTCTGGTTTGGGATTAGTAGGATTAGTGTACTTGTTTAGGTAACTTTTTGATTTAATATGACGTTTACTTTTTACCCACCAATAATTATTTTTCGTTTTATCATATTTATTATAATAAAATACTTCATTAAATACAAAAAAAATCCTTTTCATATCCTAGTTGTTTTAGACCCGTTCATTTTCATTTATTTACAATGGCAAAGTACTTCGTTTCTCTTTCTCCATAATATTGTTTTCTTCCATTATTATATTTCTTTCAAAAGCTTTTATATGTAGTTAAATATTTTCTGTGTTGTTGTATTTTTTATAAAGTAAAATCAAATGATTCTTTTTTTTTTGTCAATAAAAATCAAATAATGCTTGAAAATCTAGTTTTTTATTGAAATATAGAAAAATAATGCTTGAAAACAAAATTTTAAACTATGTGGACTTGAGACAGAAAAAAAAACATAAACTATATGGAATTGCAAATAATAACAGAAAAAATGAATCGGTAAAATTTTAAATATATATTAAAAAAAAATCAAAGAAATAATATTTTTTGTTATATGTCAAAAAAAATAATTTTAAAAATTGATAAAACTGTTATATGATTTAAAAATTACTAAAGTTAAAAATTAAAATATTTTGTAGTTCGCTTTAGGCATGATATAATATTTTTTGAAGTTAGCTCGATTGGTATTGGTTGTAATCACTAAGTCACAAGTTTGAAACTTGTAAATGCAATTTTTATAGAAATGTATTTTTTTGGTAATAAAACAGAGTCTAAATTAGGTTATAATTTGGACAAAATTCAAAATTGAAGTATTTTATAAAAACATGTACTAAAACCAGAGAAACATAAGTTAAATCGAAATTGATTGTTTTTTTTTTTTAGGCATAAATTCACCACTATTGTCTTCTTCCATTTCTTACAAAACAAAATATTATGTTTTCCTCCTTATCCTTTTATCTATTTTACTACAAGGTGGCCATAATTATTTTTTATTACACAAAAATTTTTTTTTTCTCTTGTTTAATAGTTATAAACAAACTAGAGTTTACACAATTTACAATCTATGCTGTGCAAAGGTTAGCCATGAAATTAACTAAAATTTTGAAGAACGGTTAATTAAAAAAAAAATTTTAAAAAAAGGAAACGAAGATAAATTTAATAGATTTATTTTTGTAAACGGGTTGGAGCAAATGTATTTTCTGTCTTTACACAAATACGTCTTTGAATACATGAGCCGAACTGTGTGTTTTTAGTATCATAACTTAAGATTAGAACTTGATGTTTTTTGACAAAAAAAAAAAGAACTTGATGTTTACAATTTAAAAAAATAATAATAATTAGAATTAAATTGGTAAAAAAATTTGAAGAAAGAGACTGAAATAGTTTATTAGAAGAAAGTAATTCAAAGAAGAAAATTCAATTGGAAAATTAAAAAATTATAATATATATGACTAACATGGGTTGTCTAAGCCGAATTATGTTGAAAATGTCAAATAATTAATTAACTTTTGGGTTACTGGTTGATGGTTAAATATAGTATTTGGGTTGGACATCTAAGCAAAAAAAAAATTTTAATATGAAAAAAAAGTTTTTTTTTTTTTTGCCGGCAAAAAAAAGTTTTAATATACGGCACCCCATGTATAATGTATCCGATGGATATTGTTATTACATGAAATATCTTTAGTTCTTTTTTTTTTACAACAATTATCTATAGTTCATGATTAAAATTATAGTAATATATGTCTAAATTCCAGGATAATTATTCAAACATCAAATTATCATGAATTATCTTTTTTTCGGTCTAATGAATTGGTTTAATGTCTTTTATTAATACCAATATCAATATTTATAAAAGAAATAGATAGTGGCGAATCCTTAGTTTTATTTAGTCCATGACATACTTTAAGTTTAATATTGATAAAAACCTAATTTAGAAAATAAAGTAATTGGCTTTTTGGACTACTTCAAGCTTTAGTATTTACCAACTCCCATTATTATCAACGATACCCGGAAAATATCATAGAACCGAGTTTAGATTTCAATCTAGTCGGTTATTGATACGGTTTAGCAGAACATGAATGTGTCGCCATCAAATATATGCGTCAATTGGGTAAACGGCTCAACTTCCTCAATTTTGGAGAAAGGCCAGTAGATAAATAAACAGAAAGGCTCAACTTTCAAGCAGGCCGTCCGCCCGACATTTTTTCTCATATTAGTTCAAGCCGGCTGATAAGTTAAATTTTTTGCGTTCAAGCCCGCGGTCCGCAGGCTGCCCGTGGGTTATTTTTTTTTTTTTTTTTTTTGCTATTAAATTTTTTTATTTGTTATTTTTGTTGCAAAAACTTATAATTTCTTAAAGTATAGATATATCATTGCAAAATGCAAATTGTTTTTGACAAAACACATATGTTTTTAAATAGGTTTTTAAAATTGACCATGTAATTTAATTTGACAATGTATATTTTTTTGTTTTAGGCTATAAAAAAACAAAATAATATATAAGCGGGCTAACTCACGGCCCGCCCGCAAAAGAATGCAGACGGAAATGAGCTAAATTTTATAGCCTTCAAAAGCCTGTGGACAAACAAGTGGCACTCATAGCCCGCCCATGAAAGTGTGGGTTGGGCTAACCCCGCGGACGGTCCACCCAATTTGACAGCTCTAAGGACAAGGGTGACCGCAAGGTTGTCCGTGTTTTTTTGGGCTTTTTTTGCGGGCTAGAAAAAATTTTGTCAATTTTTTAATTTGGACTTACAGCTAAATGGGTTATCGGCTTGCGGGGTAAATGGATTAGCGGTTATGCCGGCTATGTGGGTTATCGGTGGTTGCATGTTATATAAGATAAAATGCATAACTGCGGCCGTCCATCCGCTTTATTCGTGGTTAATATTTGTTTTAACATTTATAGTATGCGGACTATATGAACATTTATATTTATGGCAATTACCGTCCGCTGCAGTGCGTATTGGACCTAATTCGTCGATGGCCCGCCCATCTAAGAACTTTACCATCAAATACAATTGATTTCCTCAGGCGATCTAGTTTTTATCTCAAAAACAACAACAGAATTTAAAAATCCCAAATTTTCTTCCAAGTTTGAAAAATTATGGAAAAGCCCAGAAAACTTTTCAGAATTTGCTCTCTTTTAATGGCGATTTTATTTGCTTATTCTGCATCAGTCCAGCTCAACGATCCAGGTATTCAAAAATCCAATTTTTTCTTCTTTACAAAGTCTCTAAATTTCATCATTTTCTGCAGATTGGTACTTTTGGTTTCCTCTATACACACTTGCCTCTATAGTAAACGTAATCAACTCCAAGAAAATCTCAAAATCAAGAAAAATCAGACAAATCTCAAGAACAGCTCTCAGTTTAGGTCTGTTTTTGTTGGTTAAAGTAGTTTCAGAAGATGTCTTAAAAGAGAAAGTTGGAGTTTTGTCTTTAGATCTAACTCATAGAGTGGTTAGAGAGAAGATTGGAAGTGGTTTAGTGATAGCTTCCATGGCTATGCAACTTCAAGGTTCTTGTTCAAAAGCCGTTGACTTTGGTAAGAAGATGAAAATATTTTTCAATTTTCTTAAAAAGTTTTTCAAATTTTGATTTGGGGTTTTGGAAATATGGTTTCAGGGATGGTTTTGATTGTGATCTTTGGCTATGGACTTCCGTTTTGGTTCTTTACAATTCAGAAAGGAGAGATCAAGATTTGATAATTAAAGATTATGTAAGATTTGTATATAATCTATGATTGTGGATACTGAAAAATTTGCAGAACTTTTGAAATAAACCAAACATGTTTAAACATTCAATGGAGGAAAAAAAGGGAAAAACTTCAAGGAAATTATTGAAAACTAGAACCAAAATTACAATTTGAATTTTTCATACTGATGCAAACAAAGCGCAGACGGACCCGGCCTTCGGTTAAAACCTATAATTTTTTGGTTTAGTCATTACATAATATTAATAATTTTAGGACGTCTTTTTTTCTTTTGGTTAAATAGGACATTGATTCACATACCGACCCTTCGTAAAGTTAGAGAAAACATTTGATCCAACTCTTTTTTTTTAATTTATTATATTAGATAGATCCCATTTTTTAAAAAAAGTCTTCCCAAAATTTTATTTTGTTTATAGAACCCAAAATCTTAAAAAAATTCAAGACCGGACATGTTGTTTCAAATATATTTATTGTAGCATAAATAATCCTTTAAACTCCTAGTTCAACCCCATTTCTCTTTTTTTTTCCTTAAAAAAATTAAAATAAAATTGGATCGGCCCCCAAAAGACGATATGTTTAATCTGCACTAAATTAAAATATTAGGTATGAATCATGATCTCAATATTTTTCTAGGGTTAAATTAGTGATCGTAAACACTTGGTCATCAAAAAATTTATATTTATATTTTTAGGGTGGCTAAAAGTGGTCTTTACGTGACAATTGAAACAAATGGATGGGTGTAGACGGTGATTAAATTACGAGACCACTAACATTTTTTAACGGACATAACTTATATTTAATAGACCGAATGGGCGGGCGGGCCGTTCCATGTGGATTTGATATCCGTCTACAATGCCAACGTTCTGTACTTGGAGTTTAATTAGGAAAAACTTACTGTTCGAAAGATCGATTTTTCTCCACCAAGTTATTGGCGCCATTTCCGGGAGCAAAGATGACTCTAGCGAGTTCGAAACTTTATAAGCTTTGGACATTTTTCTTTATTTTGCGTGTTTTAAATTTGTTTTCTCTTTGTTTTGTTTTTGTAAGTTAATGCAAAAACGCATCCAAGGAGACGACGACTTAGCGGAATTCCATCTGAATGTCACCGCTTTCGAACGCAGCAAGAGTAGAGGTACAAACCAATCTCCTGCTCTTGATACAGAAAAAGGCCGAATGAACCCGGACCAAGGAAGTGACGAAGAAAACGCAACCTACAACCACCCCGAGGTCACTGTTGATGACGTGGGCACCTACGGAGAGGAAACTAGAGTTCAGCCGAATCCGACGCGCAGAAACACAACGACCCGAACTAGGCGTAGCCACAACAATGGAAACAATGTGTGCATCGGAACCTTCAACGAACCGCACATCCGAGGAGCAAAAAAGAGTATTATTGCACCAAGAATTTTTGTTAATAATTTTGAAATGAAATAGGGATTAATAAATGCTATATCAAAATCTAAAGTTTCATGCTCGTCCAAATGACAATCCGCTCGATCACTTTGACACTTTTGACCGGTTATGCACTATGTACAAAGGTGGGAAATGTTCCCTCAACATCATTAGAATGATGATGTTTCCTTTTTCTCTTAATGACGGAGCTACAGTGTGGGAACGAAAAATCCCCTCAGAATTCGTCTCCATCCTAGGATGAGGTGAGGAATGAGTTTTTATTTCAAACTTTTTTTTTTATAATTCAAAGTTTTTTAAATTATTCCCTTAATTAATATAAGATTTAAAAATTAGTTTATAAATTTAGATTACTTTTTGGCGACGTTTTATTAATTTATATAAATAGTAATATTTTATATTCACATAACGAATGAATCTTGAACATAATTCCGATATGCTAATAATAAAAACTACAAAGAAACAAAAAAGCAACATAAAAAAAAAGAAAGAAGAAAGAATCTATAGAACCACATAGATGAAGATATGTGCATGTGTAATAACACCAGTTTTACAAGATAATCCATATAAAGAAAAATTAAATAATAAAAAACATATCTTTATAAGTAATAAACGAATCTTTTTTAGTGCCCACAAAACCCAAGTTGAAACTTTCTTCAAAGAAGTTAGAATATAAAGACAAGTTATTGATGAATCATCTTCATAATCACAAATCATTTCAGACAAAAGAGACAGATTTTGTTTTGTTTTGTTGTGTTCTTTGATAGTTTAAATAAATGGCTGTAAATATGAAAGTTGGGGAAATGGAGTTTTATGATGAAATTGAACCTTATTGTAGATGGAAGAAAATGGAAGAAATTGATATTCTTGAGTTACATCTTCCTCCAGGTATATTAGTTTTTTTTTCATTACTATAAATTTATAATAAGAAAAACTTATAATATTTATTTTGTTAGGTACAAAATTTTGCATATAAATGATGAATTCTCATTTTTTATCTATTTGAATATAAATGAAAATAAAAGTAGTAAATGAATCTCTTTGATGGTAGAAACAAATTATTCAACCTGACATAAAATATATATATATATACTAAAAACAGATTATTTTCGATATAAAAAAACAAATCAAATAAAATATAAAATAAATATTCAATTTGAAACATTGACATTAACATTTTCAACAAGATAAATGCAACTTAAATCACACTTGTTTTTCATGGTTCTTTTTTTTTTATTCAATCAAAAAAGATGTTTTGAATTGTGTTTATACAGTTGAATATAGACATCAAATTTACAATTAATGATTTTTAAATAGTTGAAACTAACATTTCAATAATTTAAAAGCAAAATTTAATCACATTAATTTTCAATATTTCTCTTATAGTTTTTTTAACAAAAATGATAACTTATATGTAACGTTTTAA
>OVAW01000898.1:0-11400 GCA_900406365.1 Heliophila coronopifolia | reverse complement strand
GAGCTGAAGAATCATGACGTTCCTGAGAATGAGTGTTGTAATCAACAGATTCAGGAGTTGTAGTCCGATACTTGGATTTACACTTTCTCTTTCCCATCGCGAATCNTCCGATACTTGGATTTACACTTTCTCTTTCCCATCGCGAATCAGAAATTGTTAAGAATCGAAAGAAAATAAGATCAGAAAATCCGAGATACCAGAATTTTTCCGAGAAAAGAAGATCAGAAAATCTGAGATGCCAGAAATTTCCTTAAAAATGAGAAAATCTGAGATACCAGAAATTTTCCCGAGAAAATGAAATTGAGAGGAGAAAAAGCCGATTAATCGAAGATCAATGATTAATCGAAGCTGAAAGCGGAAGAATCTATGAAGATCGATGAAGATCGAAGAAGAAAACGTCGTTCAGAAATGAGCTCGGCTCATTTGCTCTGATACCATAACAGAATGTTTACGATTTGGGAAAGTTTTCTCAATTGAATCAAAAACTGTACAAAGAGTATTTATACTCTGAACCAAATTAAATTACTAAATCGGGACAAACCGGATTCTAATCAAACCAATAATAACAGACTACAAAGTGTATACTAAGATGTTCAACTAGATGTTCAACTAGATGTTCAACTACTTGTTTTGACTACTTGTTTACTCTTGATGTTCAACTACTTGTTTACTATTGATAGTTTCCCAAGCCTTTGAAAGGCGTTCTTCCAAAGAGAAGCTCGTAGAGGAATATCCCGAAAGACCATCAATCCACGGCACTTCCATGTCCTTCGCCTTTGATTATCTTCGGGGCTAAGTACTCGTGTTCCTACGAATGACATAGAACGTGTAATTAGTGTTACATTCCAGAATAAAAATTAAACTCTGAGAAAACTTGGTAATTAGTGATTCTAAAATAAGGAAAATCATAAATATTAAGGATTGTTTACATTTTTTTTTGTTTTCGGATTAATATAATGTTTTGTATACTAATTGAAAATATAATAATATGAAAATTAAAAAAAAATAAAGTTAAGTTTTAAATTAATTAAATAAATAAAATTGTATGTGAGAGACAAGTAGCCTAATGGTGGCAACCTCTGTGCTTTTACACCATAACCGGGGTTCGATCCTTGATCTCGATTTAATTAGCCAGTTGAGCTGTTGACAAAAAAAAAAAAATTGTTTTTCATTAGTTCTAGAGGCTAATTAATTTATTTTATTGGGGGTGCATAAAAAATTTCTAAAACAAAATACACTAAAAAAACAAGATCATGAAGTGCAAGTGCTCCTCTGACTAACAAGTACATCCGCCATGTGTATAGATGTCTTTTGGAAATCGTTGGAAACTGATTAGGCTTGATGAATATTGATGGATGGATTCCACACGTGAGCAAATTTTAGGTGAAGAAGCTCTAAGGTTGTTATATACTTATACTAAACTCAATAGTCATTGTTCTTATTAGTAATTCTAAGTGTTATTTCTGCTGCATAGCAAGATTTCAAAGGATCCCAAGGTACGAAATCTTCTCGTATGTATTTTGATTATGCTTCTTGTATTTTTTGAAGGAGAAAGTTCTTTAAGGATGGATATTCAGACTTATCCTTACCAGCATGTATCTAGTTCAGTTCAGTAATATTGTATGTGCTTAAGACATACTAGATTTTGATTGTTAGGTTGATAGTGATTCACCTTGTGCTACATGTTTTTCAGATTGAGAAAATTAAAAACAAGAGGTTTCATAAACTAATGAATTCCTTTTATTCCTTTCCCGAAACCTGGATTTCCCTAACTGAATCCAAACTGATTGCTCGGCTCTACGTAAAAGCAAATCAAAAATCAAGGATCAGGATTGTTAACACCAAAAGAAATAATCTTGAGACGGAAGATTAGGAGAATTGTTCATACCAAAAGCATTATGTTGTCAATCATCCTGGCATTAGTCGATATAGTCGGACATATACTCCTGTGTTATATGCAATAAAAATCTCAGAAGGTGTAAGTAGATCTGGAGAAAACATTTGCTCCAGTTCCCAAGTTTTATCAATTCTATAAGATTTAAGCCCCACTTTAAAAAAAAAACAAAAAATTAAGAAAATGGCCCCAATTTTTTTTTCTGTCCCCCCCCCTAAATTTTAGACAATTTCGGAGCCGGCCCTAAGTCTAAGAATTAAAAACTGCGTTGGCGATGAAACACACCTGAGACATGAAATCATTATTCCCACTGAAACGAGAATAACCACCTTGAGAATTCTGGTTCATTAAGTTTCCAGCAGGAAACGCTTCATGTGTGGCATAATCAACATCGTATCCATCCTGCAGTGTTCTTTCATAGGAATCGTTGGGTGGAAACTGGGACAAAGCTGGATGCATACGATATTGCACCTGAATCAAAGATATGACTGACATTAGGTGGACAATTGCTAGAAGATGTAGTCAAAGTGAAATAGAATATATTTCCTTTATTAATACTTGTGAAACATCACTAGAATAAGAAATAATACAAAGAAAATTTATAAAACTTCTTTGTTAAGGATCCCACATAGAGAGTTAGGGTGACATAAGTAATATATAAAATATAAGTGCCATTCCACTCATTGCCAATTAGTTTTGAGTTGGAAGCCTATGGAACTTAACATTCCTTAGAGCGGAGTGATTAAGACTAGTACCTGCAATCTAATTGGTTGAATACCAAGAAGCAAAAGGCGTTCGAAGAGAGACAGTGCCAACCCAGCACGAGCTGCTTTCTTGCACATAATGACAGGGCCAAGCTGACAATGATCACCACCAACAAGAACAACATAGGGAAAAAAAACTTCTATTATGCAAATAATAAATAACAAAGTCAGATCATTGAGAACCCATTTTACCTGTTTTACCCCTAAAACCAAAGGGATAAGGCACTCAGGTTCTGTTGCTCTAGTAGACTCATCAATAAGTACCTATCAGAGAAGAAAGGACTATATTAGATTCCAACAAAAACTAGAGATGCTCAAAATTTAAAATGCTAACCTGTTTAAATCTAAAATTTGATAGTCGATGATCCGCAACACCAATACATGTGCAGCATATGACATCAGCACTCTGCGTTATCTCGCGTTCTAGTGCTCCTTTGATAATGTTGTATTTCTTTTCATCACTTCTTGACAGCCCACCTAGTGACAATATATTACAGAAAAGAAACTTATGTTCAGTTGACAGGATGCAAGCACAACACATAAACTTAAACAAATCAATTACAATCTGAAAATGTGGAAACTGTTGTAGCGTATGCAGTTTGCTGTTCTCATATGCGTTAAGATGTCGTACCTGAAAACAACCATTCATATGAATTATAATCAAAGAAAGAAAGATAAAGGAGATACAGAACATCTCGTGAAGTTAACAAACCTGGTAGTGAAGGGTCAAATGCTCTACAGGAGAACTTACAGCTTCCCTTGATTTTGCACATAGGCGAACAACCTGACAATAGAGTATGGGGAAAAAAGTGTAAAAGGAAGTAATATAGTTTCAAAAGAAAAGCCCAGATAATGGAGGTAAGAAAGTTCACCTTTAAACCAGTAGCACTGATTATTTTAGCTAGTTGATCTACAACAACATTTATTGGGGCACAAACAAGAACCTGTGAGAAGATACTTGTAAATCTCTGATAGTCAGTCAACTCACAGAGGGGATCAGTAACAATCAGCTTTACCAGTCCCTGACCCTGTTTTACCATGTGATACACAATTGCTGCAGAGGTCACAGTTTTACCTGTGCCAGGTGCACCTTGGATCAAGCTGATGGGTTTCTGGAGTACACTCTTCACTGCTTTAAACTGAGATTTATTCAATTCTGGAAGACCAGGTACTCCAAAGCAGCGAGGTAGTGTGTGATGAAGCATCCGGGCCTCAACTTCATGTCCCAATAGCTGATGGTAAATATAACTAAAGAAAATAAAATTTAGTAATTCAGTGGTTAATGAGCATGTCGTAACCAAGGGAAGGGACTAGGCTTTCAGCTGACTGACTTACTGATAAGTGTTGAATATTGGAGTTAGTGGTCCCAAAAGAAGTTAGTGACATTTATGTAATTAAATAAATTAGCAAGGGTGTATTTGAGATTGTGTGGTGTGTGTACCACACATTAGACCTAGGCTATATATATGATGTTAAGGGTTTAGGAAAAGGTATCAAAGATTTGGGTTTGACCAAATAGGGGAGGGAAGAGTCTCCATTATAAACTCTTGGGGGAGAAGAGAAACTCCATTAACAAATTGTATTTCGGTTTGTTTAGCAATATATCATTACTTTTTGGAACTTTAGAGTATCAAACTCTTATCACTTACCCACTCAAACTTGTTTCATCTTCAATAAGAGTCTTTATGGCTGCCATCATTCGATCATACTTTGTACTTTGCCAAACTAAATCAACACTGAATCCATGGTTTAAGTTGAAAGGAAATCCCTGCACACAAGTTAAGAAATAAATTGAGCGAATCTCCCCACAAATTGATGTCAACTGCAAAGGCTGACAATGAAATTAAACTCACCTGATTAGCATGGAGTTCAAGAGCAACCTCTTCTTGTGCTGTTATCTTGATCTGGAAATTTAATTTTCAAAACATTAGTAGGAACCTAAATGCTCTCAATTTCAGGATCCAAGCGTTTGTAGTAATCATACCACATGTCCAACTGATTGCCAGGCTGGATGGTAAGCATCTCCCGAGTAGCTCAGACGTAGTTCATCACCCGGCACCAATCTCCGTTCATTTCTCTCCTGCATCAAAATTTTAAAATCAGACAATGTTCAAATCAAGTCCTAACTAGATTTCAACAACCTTTGGGAAGATGAAGTATACAACAGGCTTCTTGTTAGGACCAATATCCCACTGAATTGTGAGGTTTTCCTTGCTTTGAGACTCTTTCATCATCTACAGTAGAAACCAAGATGATAAGCCCCTACAGTATAAAAGGCTAAAAGCGAAATGAACCACTAAGTACAGACCTTGTCATAGTCTGCATCGAGCTTAATTAGAGGTGCAAACACATTTTGATACTGCATAGGGAAGAACCACCAAAATGGTAAGTATCAAAGCATATAAGTGATAAAAACAATGCTGAGAAAATTACCTGATATGCATCTTTATACATAAGTTGAACAGGCTGAGGTTCATCATCAACATCAAGTTTTTCAAGGTCTTCAAGGGTAGAATCCGGATGAATCTTCCATAATTCCTCTATCTTATTTATTTGCTGTGCACTAATTTGGCGAGCCCTTAGCTGTTCCTGCTTTGATGGAACCTGAAAACAAAAGAATTAAGTAATAGCTCTAACAAGAGAAAGGATGGATAAAAACTAACCTTGACAAGCCAGGGGTCGAAACACCTATCATCGGCAATCAAGGGACACAACTGACTTAGGTCCCAGTACATATCTTTCAGGGAATTTCGATTAAAACAAGAACCTCTACAGAGAAATATGATAACACTGTCTGCATTTGCTGAGATAAAACCAAGAAGAAAGACATTTCGACACCCACAATTGTAGCATTCCAGAATTGAATCCCCTAGAGGACTGTCTCCATTGAGACAAACTTCCTTGTATTTTGCTCGACGCTTTATTAACAAAAGAAACAAAAGGAAATCCATGTATTAAGAATATATATAGAATGTGAAATTCATAGCTCAAGAGTAGGAAAATTGGGGATGTAATCCTATAACATGGCAATGGGGGCAGCAAACAAACCGTATCAGATATATATTATATTCCCACCAGCCTTAATCACAACTATGGGTGGGCAAAATAACCAAACCAAAAATATTCGAACCAAACCAACCTGAATTAATTTTGGTTCGGGTATAGATATACCGAAATATCCAAATGGTTCTATTTTCAAAAAAAAAAAAAAACAGTATTGGTTCGGTTAGGGTATTATCCGAAAACAAAAGTTATAACCAAACTAACCAAAATATTATATATAATATTAATTAATATAATATTAATAGTGGATGATTGAGATTTGAATATTCTAAAAAACTATTTTCTTTGTTTGTTTTAAGTATTTTGGTTTGTTCACTGTTTATCTATGGAATCTCAGATTATTTACTCTGTTTTTTAGTGTAAATTTATAATAGTTTAAAATTTTTTGTGCAAAATTAAACTAAATATTATTTAATTACCTAAGGTTATCTGAATTAACCGAATAAACCAAATTGTTCCAATTTAATATGGTATTTACATAAAATACTCAAACCGAACCAAACCAAATTTTGTATGGTGTGTATATGGTTCCTAAGTTTTTATAACTGAATCACCCAAAATCCGAAGTACCCGAAACCAAATATCCAAGCACCCAGCCCTAGTCAGAACAGAAGCAACTACAACATGGAATGGAAGAGCAGAGGATATCAAGAATGTATACTGACCGGGTGATTCACAATATGCGAGTCCGATGTGTTTCCCTTTGAATTGCAGAACCACTTCCTACAGGACGACACATTACACCTAACCACGCAAGCTGTGTTCGAGATACCACAATACGTACACGCGTGCTCCGTGAAATCATTCTTACCATAATAGAACCCGTCATACTCTCCAGTCTCCTCGAAGTTCAAATTTTCCATACTTGCGGCCAATGCATACCTCATCATTTTCACAAAAGTTAGCAATAGTGTAGTAGTGTAGTGGTTAATTAGGGTTTTGTAGTGGGAGAAAAAGAGGTAACTGACTGGAGTAAAAATGCGTAAATATTTATTTTGCAATTTGAAATGTTCAATTTCTAATTGATCTTGCAAAAGTAGACATAAATTTCTACTAACGTTAATATGTTTAACCGAAGTTTTAAGGAAAAAAACATAATTTTCGTCACGTTACAAAATAATAAAATAAAATAAAATAATCCATATGATTCCAAAATATTTTAAATCCAAAGCTCACAATGAAATTATATTAAACTATGCAAACATTATCTACTACTTATTAAACCTAAGTTGTCTAAAGTAAAAAAAATCTTAAAACACAAAAGAAAGTTATGCAATTAAGAATAAGCTAATCTTAAAAAATACATTAAATATATAATTGGAAAAATATTTAATAAATTAAATTAAATTAATAACAAAATTCAAAATCTATTTTTTTAATACATTAAAATTCATTTTTTTTACAAAAAAAAAGCATGGCAATTTTTCTTTCATAAATTCTTTTTTTTTTAAATTATTATTTCTATTATATAATTTTTAATATAGAAGATTAACAATTTTTACTAAGAAAATAAAAACACACTTATAATTAATTTTTTATTATTATTTTAGTTTAATTAATTTTAAAAAATTAATCATAATCGCAAATATTAATATTATTCTATAAATATATATATATAACAAAAAAACTATAGTTTTCGTAAAAGTTAAATCTATCGCATGAGAAACTACTTAAAATATTATTATTATTATTGTAATGTAAATTCTTTGATTCAAGAGAGTAGTGGATTTTGTATTCAGTTCACTTCCCTAATAAATATATAAATTATCTTCGAAATAAATTGGAAAAAACGATAGATAATTGAAAAAAAATGATTTTTGTATTTTAGTTCCAAAAGTTTTAACCAAAAAATATGGTTAGAATTTCGATTTGAAAACGAGATTTAAATAATATGACTTTATCTTATAACTATAAGTTATAGTCTATAACATCATAGAATTACCAACTATATGTAAACAAATATGTAGAGGTAGAAAAACTTAAGAAAATATATTTTCATTTTTATTTGTTTAGACCATATTTCAATTTTATTAGAAAACTCGGTGAAAATATAATATCGTTCATATACTTGTCTGATAGATCGAACTGTCGCGATTTACAAAAATTGCAACCCATTGATATGTGGGTTGGCCATATTTAGTCTCGACTATACGTATCAGTCCAAATTACGGACATAGACATGAGCGAAAGAGAAAGAGCAATTCATCTCTTGATTCTATCTTACAATATAAATATTGGAGTTTAACCAAATTATAATATTTTAAAATATGAATTAGGAATAATATTACAACTAGGTTGTACTTTACAACGTGCGCGATATCGAGTAATTTATATTCATTTTCAAAATTCAAATCATAAGATATGCAAATTTATTATTTTTAGTATAAATATGTGATAATTTACTTTTTTTTTAGTGTAAAACAAAAATAAAGGAAAAATATAATAATTAAAAAATAATTAATATAATATAATGTAAAGGAAAAATTATTATTTGCTAGTAAATATATTAAATAATAAATACATGTTTGGTTAATGTCTTAGTAGTAAATAAAAATGTTTTGACAATATTATGGGATAATTCGTCCTAAGTAATATCTTAAATATGTTTATATTTTGTGATATTCTTTGTAGAATATCTTATACTTTAATATATAAGATATCCCTTATCTTTTTTTTTTTTAGAATTTTAAAGCATTATTCTTTGAATGATTATATGCTCAATAAATAAATAATTATGGCAAAAGAAAAGTCTTTAAAGAAAGTGAATAAATGGGTCCTTACAACTTTGTAATTATTATATTCATCTATATTCACATTAATTTTTTTAGAAAATGAAACCTAACTTTGTTCATATGTTTTCCAATTATTTTAAATTTGGCAATAAAATAATAGTTCTCTTCTTTTTCTTTCTCCTATATATACACCAAATTTCTCTTCAACCAAAAATCATCTACATATTTTTTTAAAAAAAGTTCAGGACTCTTTGTCACGAAT
Source organism: Heliophila coronopifolia (assembly GCA_900406365.1). Lineage (NCBI taxonomy): Eukaryota > Viridiplantae > Streptophyta > Magnoliopsida > Brassicales > Brassicaceae > Heliophila > Heliophila coronopifolia. The sequence continues at coordinate 2,685 of OVAW01000898.1, read as the reverse complement.
TAGATAAGGTTAAATGGTTTTTTCTTAATCTAATCTCAAGTTGTGCGAACTTTGGTGACAACACAATCCTCCTACCAAAAATATCAGAGTACACTTAGTCATTTCTCTTTACTTTCATTTTTTCCCAACAATAGTAAACAAAAATTCTGATTTGATTCAAGCCAAAGACGACTTAGAAATTTTGTATACAGCTACATATTAATTTACCCCGTCTTGCCTGGTTCCCTGTATGCCACTAGTGGATATCGATTTTAGAAGAAAAAATCGACTACAAGTGGCGTACATGGAACCAGGCACGACTACAAGTATATGTATATGGTAGTTAATTGGATATATAATATCTAATATATATATTCAAATTTCTGTTCTAGTGATTCAAGTTTTTTTAAGTTTATTTCTGAGCTTTTGAAGAAAGAATAGTAAAAAAAACGAAACCAAGTTTCATATTTGTCATTTTGATTTGGATGGGTTTTAATCAAACCAATCTTTATTAAAAAAAGAATATTTCGTTTTTTTCTTAATATTTTGATTCATTTAAAATCAGATTGAATTGGTTTGCTCACATAATTTCCACTTTTTTCTCATAATTTCTACATTTTTGTGTGAATTAGTCAATATAATTGTCATAGAATAATGACTTTGTCTATGTTCTGTAGTTTATCGTAAAGGTTCTTTAATATTTGAATTTTTTTTCAATAATATTTGAAATGGTTAGGATTCACCGAATTGGATCATTTTGTTTGAATATTATTGGCGGCAGTCAAAAGTTTTAGAAGAAAAATATGTGAGAATTTTTAGTGAATAAAAGTAAACATCACAAATCAATCAGAGTAAATTGTCGATTTCATATTGAAGATAATTTTATAATGTTCCGTGATTATAGGACTTTTTAGGTGATTAAAATTCAAAAACTTAATTAACGCATTTTTATTTTTCTGAAGTTTTATAGATAATTAACGCATTTAAAATCAATCTTATTTACTTATTATTATTACATTGAATCTCAATCATTTAAATATTTTATTCAACACGCCATGTTTTTCTAATGATTGATTGGATCATCATATTCAAGTTCTGTTCGGTCTTCGTACTAAACCTCAACAAACAAAATCTATATTTAAATTTTCATTTTTAAGTTTTTGTTTGCTTCCGAGTTTGGCATTAGAAGTTTGACTCCCGCCTCTACAATAAGATTTTTTTTAATGCTTGTTAAAAAGTTTTCGAGTTGGGCCTGATCATATTGATTATCAACTCACAAAATATAAATCTCCATCTCATCTTAGACATATTTCACCAATAGACTTTTAAGTCCTAAATATTTAAAAATATATGTTGAATTTTAAAATCGTGGATTGATTCTAATGTATCGTAAGAGTACATACATAAAATTTAAATTTAATTGATGGGTGTATGAAGAAAAATTTAGTTTGTGGAAATTTTAAATTATTAAAAGTTGGTAATTAGAGAAATAAATAATTGAAATACATGTAAAAAGAATTTAAAACAAAAGAAAAGAGTTAACTAAAATTGGAGTTATGGGTTTTCCTAAGAAAAAAAAAATTCCAATCTTTTTCTCTCGGTGAAGAAGATTCAGCTTGGTTTTGGTCCCATGAATGTGCCTGCACACCAATTTCTGTGATGCTAGATGATGCTTGCTCTGAGGAAGAAGATGAATAAATCTTGTTTTTTAGTATCTTTTGCTGATTCCCAAACATCATTGTTTGTTGAATCTAACATATAATAATAATAAAAAAAATCAGAATANAAAAAAAAAAAAAAAAAAAAAAAAAAAAAAATGTAAAAAAATTTTAAATTTTTTTTTTTTTTTTTTTTTTTAGCAAATTTGCAAGTGAGATCATTACTACTTTGAACTGCCGCTCCTGCGATTTTTCTGATCTTCCAAAGCTTGTTTGATGTCAACATTTTGGTAAAATATATATATAGTAAGAAAAAAAAAATTCTATTGGCTATTGCAATTAAAAAAACGAAATAACTTACAATTGCATAACAATAGATTTGATATCTCTTCGATAGATGTCATCATCTTCTTCTCTTGAGCTTCTCCTATGAATATAAGGATGAGGAGCATAATTTAATTAACTCTATCAATCAATATTGAAAACTCCAAAAACTTATTATTATTTTATCGAAGAAACCGAGTCAAAGATCCAAAGTTTCTCCATGAAAACCAAACCTCTTTTGATAGAAAATTGACAAATATTAAAATCGAATCAAACTCTCAAATCCTTAATTCAGAAGTTTAGATTGAAACAGACACAATAAAAATAAGAAAGAGAGGAGATTCTTACTCGATTTAGTCATTCAGACTGATGACGGCACAAAACCCTAATAACCCAAACAAACAAAAAATACTTTTTTTTCTTTGATTCTCCACTTGTGTTATTATTATTAAATGGTTCAGATTGTATAGAGTATGTTCAAAGATATATTTCAAAATAACTTATTAAGACTTTATATTAATTGAGAAACCAACTTATGATACAACATTTTTTTNTATATTAATTGAGAAACCAACTTATGATACAACATTTTTTTTATGTGTGATATTATATTTTTGGTCCAATTACATTAATTTTAATATAGTAATCAACATTAAATATTTAAGTTGACTAAATGACATCAGTGATTTAATTAATATAGATAAACAATAAGTAATATCTACAA
>OVAW01000896.1:0-11402 GCA_900406365.1 Heliophila coronopifolia | reverse complement strand
GGCAAAGAATTTTTAGTCTTTGCGGGCTTTCTGTAAAAAATATGTAAAATTATATCCGCACCGTGCGGAACAAGCGGTGACTGCAGGCTTGCCCGAAACTTTTTCTAATTTTTTTTTGAATATGCANGCTTGCCCGAAACTTTTTCTAATTTTTTTTTGAATATGCATTTTTTTCCTAAATATTTTAAAATATCTAAAATAAAAATTGTTTGCGCGGGCCTGCTAATTTGGGTGGGTGTAATTTTTGGGCTTTTAAAAATGGTTAGCGGATTTGGGCTAAAACTGTGTGTCCGCAGACCCGCGTCCGCCTAGCCCGAGGACAAATATGAGCTTACACCCATAAGTCCACATGTTATTTGGGCTTAAATCGTTTTGCCTATATCCACACCAGAACGGAATGGACTGGGCGTAACATGCAGACAACCCCGTCCAATTGACAGATCTAGGTATATTGAAACACATAAAAATCCAATGTTAAAAAAAGAATTTGTATATTATTTAATTAAATAAATAAATAATAAATGTTCTATACACAAGCAACAAATTCCAAAAGTAGACATTTCTAAGCCACAACAAAAAAAGGACTTTAGCTTTATAAATTTGAATCTAGGATTATCCCTTAACGGATCTAACATGTAAACCACTTAACCATTCCATGGCTCTATTCGTTGCCCAACGCAAAACCGAGCCAAAGATGGCAGAAAACTCGATCTCTTTCGCTCTAAGGCTAATTGTCCGAGGAGTTCACGAGCTTTCATGTGCGCATCAATCCCCGCTAAGTTAAAGCCATTGCTTGTTGATTTAGCAATCATCAATGATTCTGATATTTTCTTTGTAACTTTGTCGACTAGCTGGGAGTCATCTTTACTAAAAGCGAGATAAAACAAATGTTAAAGATCTCACATCAAAAGTTAGATGAGGACTTACGGTAATGAAACGGGTTGGGACNAAAAAACCGAGGGAGTATTACCATTCCAATGAACGGTATCCGGAGATAGCCGTTAAATTGTTCAATGCTTGCCTCCATGACATCACTTTCTCGTGATCTACTCTACCTTCGTGCTTCCTAAACTGTTCACCCACTTCTCCGATTTGCCTCCTCACATGACACGGCTCCACGCCGTAGAAAACTGGTATCACTGTGAGAAAACCCTTGTTTTCGAAATCCATAATCTTCACAAGTTCATCAAGGCACCAAGTCGAAGCTGCGTAATGCACAGAGATAACAACGATGGCGACTTTAGACTCCTCGATGGCTTGTTCCAGCTGTGGAGAAATCCTCTGGCCACTCTCCAACTCATTGTCGTCTTTAAAAGTTGGGATATTTCTTTGAACTAAGTCTTTGTAGAGAAAACTGATGAAGTTGCGACGCGTGTCAAGTCCTCTGAAACTGAGAAAGACATCGAACTTTTGGACTGTTATTGTTCTAGAAGACATCTTATTGATTCTCTCCACGAATTCTCTCTCTTATTTTTTAATATTTTTTTTGTTTGTTGTGAAAGACTCGGCTCTTATTTAAAGGAAGGAAAGAAATGTAGCCAACCGCTAATTAATGGCCAACCCAAATCTCTATCAATGTAATTTCTTTGCAAAATATAACAAGTCGTTTTTTTGTTACGTATAAATAATCAAGTCGTCGTTGAAAATTGTGGGTGTCCGAGTAGAATTTCTTGGTGTCCAAATAAATTAAGTCCACGGTGACTATTTCCACGTGTGTCAATGGGATTTTGCTTTATTATTCCATATTGGTTTATAGGCTAAATCTTTATGTCATGTCCATGATAGCAATCTACGGGAAATGACCTCGTCTTGTGCTACGAGCTACTTTGAATTTTTTTTTCCATTTTTGCTATCAATTTTTTTTTTTAATTTTTTAAAATATAGATATAACATTACAAAATACCTTTTTTTATTGTTTTCAACGATGTTGACATAAAAAAAATATAAACACAAGAGTAATAGATTTGCTGTTTCCACCGAATAGTTTGTCCGCAAAAATTCATATAGAAATGAGAAATATAATAATCCGCAAAAGATCATTAATGAAAAAATTGCATTCATAATTCGCTTGTGACGGTGCAAATTAGGCTAAGCACGCAGACAACTTTTTGATTTGACAACTCCAACCGTGACCGAGATTCGAAGTCGGATATCTCGAAATCGAAAAAAAAACTAAATTCAATTAAATTAACTAGAACAAATAAATAAAAAAAATATTTTTTTGCCATCAATCCTATAATTAAATTATAATTAGTTTCTAACTCAAACGGAAATCAGGTTCACATCAATCTCAATCACGATATAGACGTTTAGAGGTGACTGCAGACAATTTGTTTTCATAATCACCCATTTTATTATTTACTTTTTTTTTACATCAGCACAACTGGATTATTAAGTTTCTTCCATTAGAAACAATCAGAGTTCGAACTCCGGAACTGGTATCAAAGCAACGAAATTTTCCAACTTAAAATATCCATTCGATGAAAAAGAAAATATAACTATCCATTTGACTAATATTTTAATTTAAATATTTTTGGTTTTGTGCGTGACTACTCCTTTCCTCTTCTTCTTCGCTATATAACCGGAAATCAATTCGTTACAGTTCACAGGTAAATCTCTCTATCAAGCTTTCTCTCTCTCTCTTTACCAATTAAAGCATCTCTCTTTCAACGACCTTTCCGATAGAACCGCTCTGTGTTCAATTTTCTTCTTCATCTTCCCCCTTCTCGCTAGGGTTTTTGATTTCTTCAACATAAGACCCATATCATCTGCCTTTCCTCCACCTTCTTCTCTCTTTCTACACGATGTCATCATCTACCAATAAAAACGGCTTATCAGCCGCCCTTGTATCGAATCTCCAGGATGTGCTTTCCAAGAGACGAGGAGGGAACGATGGATCGGCGGAGGAGCCTCCGTCTACTTCTGATTCCGTCGATGTTGCAGCGGCGGAGGAGGAGAAGGAGATCGATGACTCTAGACCCGTTGTTTTAGTCACGAATGGCGATGGGATTGATTCGATGGGATTAGCTTCTCTCGTTGAGGCTTTGGTTAACGAAGGGATTTACAATGTCCATGTTTGTGCCCCTCAAACGTATGGTTTCTTCAAATTCTGAATTTGGTTTTGATTTGTTCATCTTATATTCTTGTTAAAGTTTCGAACTTTTGCAGGAACAAATCAGCTTCTGCTCATTCTATGACTCCTGGAGAAACCATTGCTGCAAGCTCAGTTAATATCAAAGGTGCCACAGCCTTCGAACTTTCAGGTATGTTTATTTTTGATTGGATGATTATGAAAGCATTTTAACATCTATAAGCTTGAAAATTTAACATTTCTAATGTGAAAGTTGGAGTCTTTGTTGAAACAAGATCCACTAATACATATGGTGTGACTTGCGAGTGCTGTTTTGTTCATAGGCTTTGAGATTATACTNTTAACATCTATAAGCTTGAAAATTTAACATTTCTAATGTGAAAGTTGGAGTCTTTGTTGAAACAAGATCCACTAATACATATGGTGTGACTTGCGAGTGCTGTTTTGTTCATAGGCTTTGAGATTATACTTTTTTTGTCTCAGGGACTCCTGTGGATTGCATCTCATTAGGATTATCCGGGGCGCTTTTTGCTTGGTCTAAACCAATACTGGTTAGCATTTTAGCCATCTCATCATTAGAGCGTATGATATTTTGGCCTTTTTTAATGTCTGCATCTCTTTTCTGCTTATTTTCTTCAGGTAATTAGTGGAATTAATCAGGGATCAAGTTGTGGGCATCAAATGTAAGTGTTTTTGTCTTGTATACAACTGATTTTTTCCTGTCTGCCTTTCTGCTCTGTGTTTGCTGAATTGAGAATCCTTCAGGCTCTATTCAGGTGCTGTTGCTGGAGCTAGGGAGGCTTTGATATCTGGAGTACCCGCTTTGTCGATATCCTTGAACTGGTGAGTATATTGTGAGAATGTGTGCTGCTTCATATCCAGGCTATAATTTTTCTTATATGTTTGTAGGAAGAAAGACGAAAGCCAAGAAAGTGACTTTAAGGATGCTGTTGGCGTCTGCTTACCTTTGATAAACGCAACAATCAGAGACATCGAAAAAGGAATTTTCCCTAAAGATTGCTCTCTCAACATAGAGATTCCAACATCACCCTCATCAAACAAGGTTTGTATTTCTATCGAATCACATCTCAGATCCCCATTTTTGTTCAACTTTTTGAATGCTAAGAACATTGTCTATGCTGGCAATGGCAACAATACTATTTGATGTTTTGAAATTGTTGCCTCATCAGTCAATGATTTAGGGATATTGATGTTTCGTGTATAGGGTTTTAAGGTAACAAAACAAAGCATGTGGAGACAGAGTCCTAGTTGGCAAGCTGTTTCAGCTAACCGTCACCCTGGTGCTGGGAATTTCATGTCTAATCAACAAAGTCTAGGAGCTCAGCTTGCCCAGCTTGGCCGAGATGCTTCAGCTGCTGTGAGTTAACTCCTCTTTTTTTTTGTCAACTAACTCCTCCTATTTAAAAGTCTTAAATCTCTCAAATTTGTTATTTCTGAGATTAAGATATTTGGCAATCTCAGGGAGCAGCTCGCCGTTTTACCACACAGAAGAAGAGTATTGTGGAGATTGAATCGGTTGGTGTTGCTGGTAAAACCGATAGCCGGGTTAAGAAATACTTCCGCCTTGAGGTAGACAAAATTTTGAAACCGTTAAACCCGTTGGATAGTTAGTATGAAACATTGTATTTGAGATTTTGACTATGTGTATGTGCAGTTTCTGACTAAAGAACAAGAGCATACAGATGAAGATTCAGATATCAAGGCCCTAGAAGATGGTTTTGTAAGTTGACATGAACATATGCTTTTCTGTATCATTCCTCCAAGGCTCTGGATTCTAAACTACTTCCATTTTTATATATGACAGGTTTCTGTAACTCCACTGTTTCTGCAACCAAAAATTGATTTGGAAACTCAAGCCGCAGCATCAGAATGGGTCTCCAAAACTCTTAACGTTGATCAATGAAAAAGGTCATACTCGTAAATTATGTTACATAATTTGGGACAAAACTCTCAACAAATTTGGTAACTCGATTTCTACATTTGTTTGTTTTTGTGATCTTGCGGTCTTTTTAACACTTTTTTAGCACTTTCTATGCACGTGGGTTGTTTTTTGTTGGCTTGTTTGTTTGGGAACGCTTTAACTTTGTAATTGGAAAATGGGTCGGTTTGATTTTATCTCTACTCCAATTCATAACAACATTGTATTCTGTTTAATACACGTCTTGATGTTTTTTTTTTTTGCACAATGCTCTGTCTGATACAATTGCTTCAGCCGATAAATGAAAATTTGAAGAACCCTTTTGAACTTTGATCGGGTCACTCAACAAACTGGATTGGTGTTTTGAAGAAACCTAAAGAGCTTTTGCTTTTCCTTGTGGGAAGCTTTGTTGTTAGCTTGTTTGTTGTTTGAGATTTAGTTATGTTTGTAGCTGTGTAAATCATAGAGCTATTTATACTATGTATATAAACAGTAATGTATTACATATTGAATTTTACATATTATAGGCACACAAAAACCTTTTGTGTTTATATACTATGTATATAAACAGTAATGTATTACATATTGAATTTTACATATAATAGGCACACAAAAACGTTTTGTGTGGAATTTATTATTGAAAAGTGTAGATAGATAGAAAGAAGCTGAATCTTGATTTGTAACATATGTATCTAGATTGTGGAAGATGAGATAGTTTGGAGGAAACTAGTTCTGGTCTTCCGGGATGCCTTGTATGCGCTTTGATGGTTTAACAATGGCTTTATCTTGTTTTGTGCGCCTAGTAGGCATAAGGTGCCGTAGAGGACTCTTTGTGCATCCATCTGCCTCCCAATTTTCACAACTAAGTTCGAGCCTCTGCAGTTCACTTTCCCATTTCTCTTTGGTTTTGCCACATAGAAAAGAGCCAAGTAACTTAATGCCCAAAGGAAGACAGCCGGTAAGCTGGACTGCACGGAGAGATAGGCTTTCGAAATTTGCAGGTGGATACTGCTTCTTGAAGGCGCAATCACTGAAGAGCTCAAGAGCTTCGTCGTATTTAAGACAGTCGACTTGGTAGACATGTTCAACTCCACAAGCCAAGAGCAGACTTTTGTCTTTTGTGGTTATTATAACTATACTTCCTGGACCAAGCGAATTCACATCCTTCATGAACTCCTCTAACTGTTTGATCGTCTCAATGTTGTTTACTATGACCAGAGCTCTCTGGTGGCAAAACGTTGTCTTTTTATAATCAGAGGCCAAGTCAGAACTTATCTGTGATGCGTTTCGTTTAAGTCCTCTTTTAGAAACCTCTTTCTGTGAGCCTGATGAGGAAGCACACATGGCGTGGCCTTGTCCATGAATGTTCTTTGATGTCTCAAGAAAGTAATTGTTTTGAAATTTTGGGGATAATTTCTGGTGAAGAGATCTTGCAATGGTAGTTTTGCCGATTCCCACGGGGCCATATACGCCAAGCACTCTAATTTCTTTACTAGATTGTAACTCCAAGATTTCATTTATCAGCTTCATGTGACGATCCAAGAGAACAAGTTGAGTCAAAGAAGTTTTATTTGCAGTTGTATTGTCTCTAAAACATGCTTTGTCCGGAAGCAACTCATTGGGGATAGGAGATTCAGACAACAAACTAGAAACAGAACGGCAAATTTCACGAACCAGCTTCGAGTCATCCTCCCTATAAAAAAATAGACAAAATAAAAATAAAAAGTATATGTATATATATATATATACTTGACAAAAAGATTAAAAAAAAATATATATATATAAGAATATTGACATACGAAGCATGGGAGGAGAAGTGAGGTTCGTTTATCAATCTGTTCAACGCGGCTCTCCATGTCAGCAACTTGTCTTTATTTTCTAATTTGATATGTCTCTCAAATTCTTCTCCAAATCTGCCTGTTTGATCTCTTACATCAGACAAATCAACCTCGTAGAAGATCGGCACCACTGGCATCAAATTATTCAGAGAATGAACCATAATCTTTTCAAGCTCATCCAAGCACCAGGAAGAAGAAGCATACTTCTCAGATAACACAACAACCGCAACACGTGACTCTGAAATTGCACGGACAAAGGAAGCTGGAATCTCCCTCCCTTCTTCTTCGTCCTCCTTTTTCTTAAAACTTGTTATGCCTGTTCGAGAAAACTCACGACAGAGATGGCTTACAAAAGTCTTACCCACGTCTTCTCTTCTGAAATTAATAAACACCTGCTGTGAATACATTTTTCAGCACTTCAGTTATGCTATGAGTCACGTTTCTGAAGTTTTGTTTCGGTCGGCAGGGACAGCCTGGAGCCCTCACTGTTGATTTGATTGTGATTGAGGAGGCACGTATAGATGACTTTTTTTTTTTCCACAAGTATAGATGACTTTTTTTTTATTCCACAAGTATAGATGACTTTTCCGTCGACCAATAAATGACTTTTTTTTTTTTATTGAAAATTTGAAAAAAAAAACAAAAAAAAAACAATAATATATATATTATTCACGTTGACACCGCTACTGGTCCACACGTTAGGCAGTGTTAAAAGAGTCACAGGTAGGGCCACATAACCTTGAAAGGTAAACTAAGTTTTGTCGTAGAGATCCTTACCGTCAAAAGATTTGTTTGGTTCATCATATCAAATGGTGGGGTACGTTTAGGTAGGACCGACTAAGAAATATATGGCTTCTTTACGTAATTAAAATGTGTAGATAAGTCCTCATAGATGCTATAGATGTCGTGTTCGGATCACCAATCCGTGATTCTGGAAAAGGTATGCGGGGCAGTGGCAGATCTAGGAAGAAAATAAGGAGGGGCATGGAATTTTTTTTTTTAAATTGGTTCGGGACAGTTCGGGTCGGTTCAATTCCGAAAATTTTTTAGAGGGCATACTCAAATTTTACATAGAAATTTTTTTTTACACCGACAAAAAAATTTCCCACTATATGCTATCTCGCAGAAAAAATTGAAATTTTTCACATTTGCAGTCAAAAATATTGATGATCATGACTACAACGCCCGGACAAGCTATTTTGTCTGGTAGCTATCTCAGACAGACGATCGCACTATTAATTAAGTATATGAGTTATATAAAAGTTATATGTGCGGATAATATGGATTAATTGATAAACCGCATAATTGCATACAGCATACGCCTGCCTACTTATCCAAAAGACCATACGTGCGTTAATATATATTGCATACAGACTATATTAATCTAAATTTCTGTGATCGTAGCTGCACTGTTACAATGCACGTTGATGATATACATAGAGACCGCGCCTTTTTCATATAAAAAATAAACTAAAACATGTGGGTCGTATTTTTGGAATATTAGAGGAGTATTGGATGAAAAATCTTTTGGAAATCGGTGGAAACAAAAACTAATAATCTTATATCACTTGACTTTAAATTAGTTGAACAACATCTACAATTTATTAAATTTATTCAAACTAAAAACTTTTGAAAGTGATAAAAATTATAACTAATATCATTGAAGAATGAAATACATTAAAATTAAAAAATTATTAAGGATATAATTGGTTAAAAATAAAATACTATAATAAATAAATATTATTAAATGAAAAATCTAATTTTTATTTATTTATTAAAAAAACGGTTACAAATTATCGGAAAAAAAACAAATATTTAAATAATACAAAAAAGAAAATTCTATAAAAAGCTAGAAAAAACATAATAAGAAAATATTAAAACCAGAAAATTTAATATTATTATAACAAAATATTTATATATAAAAGAACTTACATAAAAACCTAAACGAAAAAATAAATAACGCATCTTTATCTTAAGTATTTTGAATTTAAAATCAAAATCTCAATTTTTTTTCTTAAAATTTTTGAATTTTAATTTTGAATTTTTTATATATATATATTTTAAAGTTTACATAAAAATTGAATCTCCACATCGCACGGAGAACTACCTAGTATTTTTATTAACAGCACAACTAAATATCTCTTCAAATCTTTACAAAAAAAAGTTGAACTAATTATATATATAAAGGTTTAACTTTTAAAATATATATATGAAGCTTCCTACTTGTTGATTGTTTCTTTCAATTTAGTTTTTTTTTATTACCCTATACGATAAGAAAAATACAGATTGTGTATTCATAATACCGTATTAGAAATTAAAAATATACAACATAAAATTAATTGGTGATAAGTGAAGAAGTCCATCTTAAATATATACTACTCCACAAATCTTCAAACTTCTTATGTGAAATATTTTTGATCCCATGCAATTAGTATAATTTTTTCTTTTAATATAATTTGTTGCCTTTAACATCAAAGTTTAGTCTTCTTTGAAGCTTTACAGCCATCGTGTTTTTGTCCTCTTTGTTCATGTGACCATGTCAAAGGGTGGGCCCTCGTGACCACAAATTGGTCCATATGAACATAAAGAATTAATTAGGTCCTTAAATTAATAGGATAAGTATATAGAATGATTGCGACGTTATTGGTCATTTCATAAACATACAATCCTAACATATGGCTCTTGTTGCAATTTGTATTTCGTTTTGATTGTTTTGCGATGTTGAAGTCAATAAGTTTGCGGATCTAGAATATAATTTTATACGGGGCACAAGTATATTAATATTAAATATTATTTTTAAATATTATATAATTATGATTATTTTAATCTAATTAAAAACAAAACTGACTCGAGTAGAAATCAAAATATATTTTCATGTAAATTCTAAATATCGGGTTTTTATAAAATTTTAGTTTAAAAAATAAAATAAAATAAATTTGACTAAAAATGAAAATATAATTTTGTAAAAATGCTAAACACCATTAAAGAATTTAATGTTGTTAACATAAATTGTATATTTCATCTAGTAATTTCACTTTAATACAAAATATATTCTTTTGAAATGTTATATATATATATATATATCAATAAAGAAGTTATTAATAATGAGAAAGTAACATTAGAAGAAATAAACAAATAATTGATAAAGAATAACAATGATAAAATTATAAGAGAAGAAAATTATTTGAGGGAAAACTTGAGGGGAAAAATCTGTTAAATACTCCAATTCATCAAATTTTACCTAAAAATTACATAAACAAATTTTACATGTTTACTACATAAAATATTCGATTTTCGGACACAAAAAAACATAAACTATTCAAAATTGTAATTCGTCTTAAATCCGTTTAAATGAGATTTAAAATTAGATGCAAATACTCCGTAATCATCCAAAACAAACATAAATAGACAATCTAAAAACAACCAAGATGATCTGAATTAATCATCTAGCACCACGAGTAACTATTCTAGTTTAATTTTAAACTTTTTTTAAAGGGATATAAGTTCCGTTAAGACGAATTACAATTTTGAATAGTTTATGTTTTTTTCGGGACGAAAATTTAATTAGTGTATTTTTTAGGATGCGAAAATAGTTTGTATAGATTTTAAATAAAATTTGATGAATCGAAGTTTTGTTGTGTAGTGTATGTTTGTTTTTGTCTGTATTATCATTTCTCTGAATAATGTCATCGTCACGCTCTAACGTCAAAAGTAATGTCCTCACGTTACGCAATGTTAGAAGTTTAAACTTTCATTCAAAGTCCATGTCAAAGGGTAGGGCCCAGTATCGTGCCTAACTTTTATAAATTCACGTATGTATGTATGTATTTTTTTTATTTTTAACAAGAGGTTTGGATCAAGTCGGGGGTAAGAGTATTCGTTGACATGAGCTTTTTATTAGATTGCGGAATGCACAGCTGTAAATCTGTTACTATCAATGCTAGAGCTGCTGGTTTCACGTATGTACTTAGCATGCTCTTTGCCAAGAAATTATATAACGTTTAAATTGTATGTACTAATGTACCTTTTTTTTTTGTCATCAAATTGTATGTACTTATTCTGATTCTTCAAGACTACGTGTCAAAAATCCATATTTTATAGTTATAAAAAGTACATTTAAATATTAAACAAATTTAAAAAAAATAGTGCTACAATGATAATTTAACACACATCTACAACTTACCAAAATATTGAGAAAAACTTTATAAAACAAAAAAATTACAAGTTATGTTATTAAAAATAGAAAATTTATTAAATGTACAATTGATATAACAGTTAATAAACAAAACTAACTAAGTACTCGTTCGTAAGTAGCTCTTTGGTAAGTGTTAAAGCGAAAATGCTTTCAACCAACCTTCGAGCTCGAGCGATCGAGGACACGTCCAGACCAAAAACACACATAACAACAAAACAAAACTAACTAAACTCTAAAAAGTCATTAAAAAAATTAAAATCTATTTTTAAAAATTACAAAAAATATTTATAAAAAATTAACAAAAACTTTAATTAAATATATATATATATATATTTTTTT
>OVAW01000895.1:837-11404 GCA_900406365.1 Heliophila coronopifolia | reverse complement strand
CCCGAAACCCGAACGGGTCGACCCGAACCCGACCCAAAAACTCGACTCGAGTAGACTATAGATTTCTAGGGTTTGCTGTCTTTCCTATTTTAATTGATATATACTTTTGAACTTTTTAGAGTGGATTCGTTAATATTCAATGAAATTTAAGAATTATATGAAGATATATTTAACTGAATTAAAAATTACATGGGTGTATTTTCACATTATATGAATTTACTAAAGAAAATGTTTGTTTTGTCTACCAAATATTTTAAGTACCAAATGGGAAATTATTGGAAAAGATATATTTAAACTGACCATAAGTTTGACAAAAAAAAAAAAAAACTGACCATATATGTCGATGACAAAAAAAAAACCCTTGAGAAAAATAAAATATGACCATATATGTCATCGTTATTAGTCTTTTCCTTCCGTGTTAAGTACAATTGAAAAGCTAAATATTTTTATTTATTTCGACTTCAAACAAAAAAAAGTTGTTCTTCACAAAAAATTTCTTGTCATGCATACTTACGAATTTTTGTCGTGTGTTTTCTAATTTTTATCAATATATTACATTATTGATGAAGCAGTACGATCGCCCAATATCATAAATTACGTAATGAAAAATCTCATACGGAGAGTCGAACTCTTGGAATCAATGTCACTACTAATCCAAATCACACTTGAAAATTATAAGTATGTTTATTTGATATATTTATGTTTTTGATGCTTATTTTTCTTTCTAATAATCAGCTAAGAGTATATTTCATAAATTTTTAGTAACTTATATTTTTCCCATAAAACCATAAACAACTAAAACATAAATATATTAAGTTTAGAAAACATAGTTTTGAATTGAATAAAAAACATTGCTTTTATATAAAACCAAAAAACTTATTCTCTTTTCTTCTTAATTGATATTTTTGATTTTATTTTAAATGATATATATTGTATATTTTCATAAAATCTTAACTACTGTAAATCTAAATGTTAAATGATAAATTGAAATATATTAAATATATTATTACTTTATACACTTTCAAAATTTTAACATTTTACCGAGCAGAACTAGCTAGCTCACCTGGTAGTATCACACGAGTTTCTCTCAGAGGTCACCAGTTCGAGTCTTGGTAGGGGAGGAGTGACCATGATCTTCACATGTACAGTCAAAGGCTGGCTCCGGGCCTCAGGGGAAGTAGGGTCGAATGCCTAAACCTCCCAGAAATTCAAAAAAAAAAAAAACAATTTTAACTTTTTTAAGAAAGTGGTTGATAGATCGATAAGATTATCACCATATTTTAAATTCATAATAGAAAAAATATTTCAAATTAATTCCATATATTTATATATGCTAAAAAGGAAATTAATTTTTTAAAATTATTAAAATATAAGTCAATTTCAACTAGTGCAATTAAATAGAAAATATATATTTAAAATATGTTTTTGCCAGATTATATTTTATTAGTTTATATAATTATTACAACTCTACAATTTTTATTAAAATATTTTGTTTATAAAATATTCGGGCTTTTTTTTTGACAAAATTAGTTTTATATGGAATATTATGAATTTTATAAATTTGATAAAAAAATTCATATTAGAAGATGAAAATAATATATTTAAGTAATAATATATGGGAAATATACTGTTGTGTGTATTCATCCATACTATCTAATAAATTTTGAATGTAAAATTATCTATAATTTTGTTAAAAAATTATTTATAATTAGAAAAATAAAATAATAAATTTTAATAATAATATCTAGGAAATTTGTTTTACAGGTCTTTTACAATTTAGACCCTGAACTCTCTATAAATATTGAGAAATTCTCATCACACTTCATAAAGTTTTACTAAATCAAAAATATAAAAACGAGTATTGGGTATGCAGCGTTTTGGAGACACATCTCCTAATAATTTTATAATTAGGTATTGGGTTTTATAGAGCTTATTGGTAAATAGAAATGGCCAAAACTGCTCTTGTGTTTCACCTTATACGTGAAGACCAACTCTGTGTCCGACCAAGAATTGATATCATCCTCAAACAAGCTTTTACTTGGTTTCCTACTCGATTCAAAATCAATAACTCTGGTTTTAATCCCAAATGTTTCAATCTTTTCACACACAAATCCGGTTTCTTAACCAGTCATTAAATGCTAACATAAAGTAGACTAAGAAAGTGAATCATTAACAAGATGATCAAAGACTGGTTAAGAAACTTGTTTGTACCTGAAATGATTAAAACATGTTTGTATTTTGATCATTAATTGGGTAGCAGAAAACTAGATAAAAGTTTGCGTCTTGGTGAAGTCAGAAAATGGTCGGATTAAGAATTGGTATTCACGTATAAGGTGAACCAGAAGAGCACTTTTAGCGAGAAACAGACCTATTTCTACATGATCTATCATCTTTTGGTTTAAAAAACATGAACTATTATGAACGTCTTATAAATACAAGAACTCTCATTTTTCGGCTTAAATCTACGGCCAACGTTTGACCGTTAGTCAACGTTTTTTGTATGCTGGCTCACAAGCCACGTATACTATTAATACGACGTCGTTTTGATTTTTTCTGTATATGGGCTTTAAAGCCCAAATTGATTTTAATTTTAGCCCAATTTTAATTTTTTATATTGCCTAATTCGCAAACGAAGCCGTTTTGGAGATGGGGGAAATTAATACCCAAATCGCGAATAGTGAAAACACATTTAATTAATCCCAAGACATCTCTTATGGGTAAACGGTAAACCTCTCCCTAATGGAACATCAAACACATTCAATTAACACACACATAAGGATCAGAGCTAACCACTATTTGTCTCTGTTTCCATAATCAGATCTACAAGTTTAATACACGACAAAAGTAACAAAGTATAATTAGTACATGATCACCATCAACGGGACCCGAATCTCAGTCAAATTTGAGGGATACGACCACCCAAAGTATAATTTGTATATTTCAGATATTTTTAGTTAAATATGCAATCCCGGTCATGAGTAAAGCTAGAAAAAACATTTGTTCGAGCCTCCAAATTTTTAAAATAATATTTTTTATTAGATTTCTGCTTCATTTTTTAATTATTATTTTTTTTTTTAAGAAAATGATCAAATTTTAGTTTTTTTTCTGATTTCAAAATTTTAGACAATTTTAGAGGCGGCCTTATAAATATATAAAATGGACATTGATATAACTTTATTGATTTGCCAAACTAAGAAATAGTTAAAACACACAAACTATAGTTTATACCGTCTATGATGACTTTTTGATTTTGTAAAAAGATAAACCTTATCTTCAAAGGTAAATTTTGTTGGCAATATACTAAATGTCCAACTAAATTTTTGCATTTTTTTATCTTATTATCTTACATTATCTAGTATTTTGTTGCCGAAAAAAAATCGTAGTATTTTGTTAACATTTTTAATAAATAATTAACATTCAAATAATAATAATAATAATAACAAAATATTTACTTAATCTATATATACCTTTATTCTCGAAATTATAATCTATATTTTTTTTTTGTCTCCGACTTATAATCTATACTTAATCTAAAAAAATTAAACATAGTTAGTTATTATATTACCAAAATTTTTTAATGATATTTTGGATTCACCACAATTTTTTTTTTAAAAAAAAAATCTTTTATTAGTTTTTCTTATTTTACTAACAGTCCAACTATATATCTTAAAATATTTTCTGTACAGAATATATAGTTTATATGGCATATTACGTATGTAAAAATATTTATAACTTTAGAAAAAATATATTTATAAAAGGAAAATTTAAATAATAATATGTGTGAGAATTTGTCATAGTCTCCGTGTGCAATTTTTACTGTTTTGACCTTGAACTCTCTATAAATATCTAGAATTTCTCATCACATTTAATTTTTTTTTTATTGAATGAAAAGAAACCAATATAAGTGCAAACAAGCAAGCAACTAATTCTCCATATTGTAAGAGATATGTTAGGTGAAAACACATACTTATTCATATTGTAATGACTACAAAGGAAATAAGTGAGAAAATTTAAAGAATATTGGCAGCTATTGGAGAATTAGTTTTTACTTAAATATACTCATTGAAATGCACGTAGATAAATTTTAAAAATTATTCCATCTTGAGGATATTCGATTGATGATAGATTAATAAGAGTACCGAAATAGAAATTCTTTAACAGTTGCAAAAATTCTCATAATTTTCCTTGTAATGTTTTATAAACAACCTCGTTTTCATCTTCTTGCTCACTTAAGTTCTTTGCCTTCAAAAAGAGAGATTTCAGAGAAAAGGCCCTTTGTAAAAGTGTTTTGTATTGAATTCTAATTGGCATATTGTTATTTTATGTTTCAAATTCCTGTTTCGGAATTCCCTGAAAAGATTGAAATTTAGGTGGTTAGAATCAGGAATTTGGATTCTGAAATAGGTATAGAATAGTTTGCTTCTCGATGACTAATTAGAATTGGAGGGTAACAGAGTTGACATTCACTAATAAAGTGAAGCACAAGAGGATTTGAGAAATATGGCTGCATTTAATGTTAAACAGTTTTTAGCAAGTCAAGAGAGAGAGAAAGACAAGATATACGAAAAATAACATGAATATATACATTTTTAAGTTTGAATACATAAAACTGGAGAAAAAAACCTTTTTGACGCAGAAAGAGACTTAGTGACTGCGACGCTCAAGAATCGGAGGAATCAGAAATTCTAGTACAACAAAATTTAAGAATCTAACTAATTATAAAATATCCAACAAAATATTAATTATTATTTATTGAAATATAAGATAATAATATAAGATAACTCCACTAACTATTAATTTTAAACAAACAACCTAACATTATTTCAAATTTCTATATTATTATTATTAACGAATTTATTTTTTTTTAAATACAAATTTTTTTTATATGATTAGTTACGATTATGTTATTCAATTTCATGAAAATGAAATTCACAATTAATTAACAATAATAAATAGTTAAAATAATTGCGCCTTGAATATAAACTCATCAAAAGGTCTTGAATTAAACAGATGCGACGACAGAAGCATTTAGTGATTATTAAGTGGTGCGTTATTAAACTTAATATATATACTTATGATCTGTCTTTGCATAAGTACTCTTTAGTCTTTAAGTGCTCCAAACTCGAATAAATATTGAAACAAGGCAAAACAAGATATAATGTTCTCTATTGTTATAACAGTTCTTGTTCTTTTTATCATCTCTTGTCTCTTCATCTTTAACCGACTAGTTAGTGTTCCTCTCTCTTTCACATATATCCTCAGATTCACAATACTCATATCTTCTCAATACGATGATGGAAAATATAAGAATGAGAAAAGGTAATTTATATTGCTAATCTATAGTTTTTACGTGTTAAGCTTCTTATAATTTTTGGGGGTAAATTAAACCGTCTTTGGATAGTTTGAGCAACATATTTAAAAGTTTAGGGACTATCTATTCATTGTTAATTGATTTTGTGTTCAATACTGATTATCGAAAAAATTTCAAACTATCCGTGGATATCATGTTCAACATGTTTTATTAAATGGTTTTTTTATTATTCTAAATTAAAAAAAAAAAATTGGTACCAACTTTTATATTATCAATTTTTTTTTTTTTTTTTGAAAAAGTGTTTTAGATTCTGTTGGACGGTTCCAATTGGACGTGTGTTAAAACACGACGTGATTCATAGAACATATTTCATCTAATCAAATAACTATTCATAGATTCTATAACTAAGCATACATATATATATATATATATATATATATATATATTTTAGTTATTTTTTGACAACTCACCCATAGATTCAATTTTTTTTAATGTTTAATACTTTTTACGAGAAATATTTCTAGTATATAATTTTTTTTTTTTGGGTCAAACTTTTATATAATATATAATAAATTTTGTTATATGGTTTTAGTCGCAAAACGCGCCGCAAAATTTATATACTAGAAATATTTCTCGTAAAAAGTATTAAATCCATGGTTTTGAAACCAAAATTTTCAATTTTTCAAATTGAGACCCTGAGCTCTCTATAAATATTTGCTTTTTCTTAATTTATTTTATGTTTGCATTTAATATTAAAATTTAGAGAGAAAGACAAGATATACGAAAAATAACATGAAAATATAAAATTTGATAGAAATATTAGAAAGTAAACTATTATAGTTTATTAAATATAACCAAAGAGTTATCATATGTATTTAGTAGGAATATATATAAGAGTATTGTCTTTTTTAAAAATTGAATATTATAATTGAAAACGTGTTCAAAGTTGAATGTTTCATGGAGTTTTTCCCAAAAGCAATTCTCGAAATAAAAATAATAAATTTCACAGGTAAATAACCAGAGCTTTAAGTTGTTTTAGATTACTTCCTATACGTACTAGCGAAGCATAAATAAAGACAAAAATATTATGATAATCTCGATTTTAACACACAATTTCACATTCAAGACCACAAAGATCCAATAACCCACATGTCTTTATTTTCAATTTCATTCTCTTTCCCTCTTCTCTATTTTAAAAGAAAAAACTTTTATAGACATTTGTTAGGAGGAATTCGAGAACTAGCTTTCCTACTATATTATTTTAGTTTTTATATTTTAGATTTCTATAGGTCTTAAAAAAGTTGAAAATAGTTGAAACAAACAACATTATTTGATACAGCAAGTGGACATTAATATAACATTATTGATTTGCCCAAATTAAGCAATAGTTAAAAACACAAAACTATAGTTTATATGGAATATTATATATGACCTTTTAATTTTGTAAATCTTATCTTCAAAGGTATATTGTGTTCGCAATATAATTAAATTCTATAATATACAAGAAAATAGTGTATAGTGTAGTTGAAGTGACCAACGGTATTGCAAAGCTATAATGTTAACTTGAAATATTTCAAATATATTATAACTTTATTTCACTTTCAGTTTTCTAACAAAGTGTTGATAGATAAGATTATCACCATATTTAAATATATTCATAATATGTAAACAATTAATTTTAATTTCATATATATATATATATATATATGTGAGAAATATATATTTTGTTTTAAATATCAAATTAGAAGTCAATTACAACATGTCCTTAAATAGAAAAATATTTTAAAATTTTAGTAAAGATAATTTTTCTATAAATATTATGTTGAGCATGTTTCTAAATGCATCAATATTCAAAATAATATTTTTTATATATTAAATGGTAATTATATTTTGTTAAAAAAATTATATATGATTATATTACATTAATCTCATATTTTGTTAGCATTTTAAATAAATAACATTCAAATAATAATAAGCAAGTATTGCTTTAATCTATGTAATCTTAAAGTAAAAAAAAATAACATAATTAGTTAGTTATTATAATACGAATTTGTTTTTAAATGAGGGTTTGACTTCACCACCATTTTAAAAATTTTTTATTAGTTTTTCTTATTTTGCTAAACAATCCAACGATATATATTCAAATATAAAAAATATCTATACCTTATATGGAGTATTATGAATGTAAGAATATCTATAAGTCTAGAATAAAATATATATAACAAGAACATTTAAATAATAATATGTGTGGAAATTTGTCATAGTTTCCATGCACATCTTTTACAATTTAGACTCTAAACTCTCTATAAATATTGAGAATTATCATCTCATCTATATTTACATATCATAGTCATTACCAACAGCTAGACATCCCCTGTTTTTTCATGAGGCGTTGGCCATCCAAAACAAACCGGTAACAATATTTTAAGCAAACTTGTATTACTATTTTAAATTCTCGATATTTAAAATACTGATACCAATTCGTTTCGGATGACCACCGTCGCCTAAAGAATAAGAAAAGCTGGCTAATAATAATTCTAGTATATTAATAGAGAATTGCTTGATGGTTTTCACTTCTTTTGGTCTAAATGGTAAAAGACATGTTAAGTGAAAACGCATACTAAATCATATTGTAATGGCTACAAAGGATATACAAGAAAAAATTTAAAGAATTTTGGTCTAAATGGAGAATTGGTTGTTTCTTACTCTTATTGAAATATACTCATCAAAATCCAAGTTGATAAATTTTAAACAAATTATTTCATCTTGAAGATATTCGATTGATGATAGATTAATAAGGGTATTGAATAATAAATTCTCCAACAGCTGCCAAAATTTTCAGAAATTTCTCTCCTATTTCCCTTGTAGTTTATTTACTATTTTGTTGATTCAATAGAAATAATCTATAAAACAAAGTTTCCAGGAAAAAAGTTCTTGGTAAACGATTTTTTATTTGTGGAGAAAAAAAATAAAAAATTTGTATTAAAAAAAAATATTATCTCGTATGAAATAAAAAATGCTGAGCAAAATTAATTAGATTTGTATAAAATTGTTAAGAATTAATATCCAGTATAACAGGGATATCATCTAGTCAAACATATTAGACGGCAACACCCATTAAAATGATAAAATAAAAAACCCTATTTTTTCATGAGGCGATGGTCATCCAAAACAAACTGGTAACAATATTTTAAGCAAACTGGTAATACTATTTTAAATTCTTGATATTTAATACCAATTCGTTTCGGATGACCATCTTCACCTGAAGAATAAGAAAGCCGGCTAATAATAATTCTAGTATATCAATAGAGAATTGCTTGCTGGTTTTCACTTATTTTGATTCTTTTGGTTCAGTAAAAATTTTTGGAGGGCGATGAAAATTCTCTATATCTATGGAGAGTTCATGGTCTAAATTGTAAAAGACATTGTTTCGTGAAAACGCATACTAAATCATATTGTAATGGCTACAAAGGATATAAGAGAGAAAATTTTTAAAGAATTTTGGCAGCTATTGGAGAATTGGTTGTTTCTTACTCTTATTCAAATATACTCTTCGAAATCCAAGTAGATAAATTTAAACAAATTATTTCATCTACAGTTAAACAAGTAGATATTCGATTGAGGATAGAAAGGTAAGAGTGTTAAACAGTTAATTCTCCAACAGCTACCAAAATTCTCAGAATTTTCTCTCCTATTTCCTTTGTAGTTGATTCAATTGAAATATTCTATAAACAACCTTCACTTGTTCTTCTTGCTCTCTAAACCCTTTGTCTTTGTAAACCAGAGTTTCCTGGAAAAAAATTCTCGGTAAAAGATTTTTGTATTGTGGAGCAAAAAATAAAAAAAAATTGTATTAAAGAAATTATTATCTCGTATGCAATAAAAAATGCTGAGCAGAATCAATTATATATGTATAAAATTGTTAAGAAATTAAGATTGAGTATAACACGGATATCATCTAGTCAAACATATTAGAAGGCAACACCCACTAAATTGACAAAATAAAAAACCTTCGACTTTAATTTCATATATTTGTGTATATTAAAGACGAAACATTTTTTAGAAAGTATTAAAATAGAAAAACATTTAAATTCTTTTATTATAGATACTTTGTCTAATAAAATTATGTTAAACATGTTAGATACATTCAACATTCAAAAATAATTTTGTTCAACAAAGTTTGATATTTTATATTCATAGGGTTACATAATAGTTATACTAGAATATGTTGTAGGTGATTATTAAATATTTTGTTCCTGTATTGTCATTCATTAATCTATATTTATTAACAAATTCATTAATAACATTAAATGTAATAACTACATGATATATGTTTTTTTTTAAATAAAATTGTTTTTTTAGAGTAGATAAATGTTAGTGTATGGTATTTACTATTGGCTTTCCATGATCTCTGGTTAAGCATCGAGACAGTTCGCGGCTTGCCCTGTTCTTTTTTCGTTTCTAACTTTTCAATATTTTAATTTAAAGATAAAACAATTAAAATTGAATCTATAATATTTGTTTTAGACCCTTGTCTATGTAATAAAAAAACTTTAGGTATAGGACCCTTGTCAACGTGAAATTTTTTATTTAGGTATAGGACAGTCTAACTAGAGTGAACGAGAGGTGCGACAACCGGAGGCCCACCAATGTAAAATTTATTATTTTGTCTTTACACTTAAATGTCATAATTTTATGAAATTATAGACCCATTACAGAATTTGGTTTTTCATTTGTGTGATTCATAATTTACTTTTCATTTTTCCTTCAGTGTTGGATCAAGACAATAACTGCCTGTTATTGATAAGACTATTGATTCGGAGTTTTATTTAAGAAGTTTCTCTTCATAGAATAACTCCGTTTTCATTACAAAGTCGAGCAATATAAAATTTCTTTTTGTCTCATTTATTAATTTTTATATTTCAAAACCACCATGTGTATCTTCTTGTTTAAATATTAAAGTGAACAATATTCGATACCCAACGTTACATCTATATGTATAGTCATGCGTAGGGAACCAGTTCCACATTAAAAGCCAAGAGAGGAAGGAGTTCCTCGGAATAGCATCGCTAAACCATATCTCCAGTTAGGGGCCGTCCTCAGCTAAACTATTTACGACACATCAAAATAAGTTTAACTATTTACGACACATCAATTTGATAGAATGTTACTATAGCCTAGTGGTTTTACTATAGAGTTATATTTTTTTCTTAAATTTTTATTTTGAAAGATATTTTGTCTATAAAAGTTATGTTC
>OVAW01000894.1:0-11407 GCA_900406365.1 Heliophila coronopifolia | reverse complement strand
GGATGACAACTTTGGGTACTTTATAGGTTTTTTCCCTTAATAAATTAAAAAGTCAAAGAGTTTCAAAATCTATTTGGACCTAAATATATAGTATTTGGGGTAGTTGCAGAAAATCTTCTAGATTAGATTCAATTTTAAAATAATTATTGTAGATCCTGAAAGATGAATATTAGATATAATTAGATGCATGTGGCAGCCAGTAAGAATCCAATGGATCGTAGCGTATGAAATTGGAAGTCGATTCATTGCTGCTTCATCTTCACATTGTTTTGTTCAAAGTTGCAAACTAGATTAATATTGAGTCTATAGATATTATAAAATGCAATATACCCAAATGGATTTTCTAAGAATATTCCTGTGATTATCACGAAGCACATGGCCTAAGATTACAAAGAAAGTGTCATAAATTAGAAATGCCCAAACTAATAAACCATTAGGAGGAAGAGGTAATGATGGTTCTCTTAAAGTATAATTACACTTTTGTGTATTTAATTTTTCGACTTTTATAAAAATGTAGTACTAAATTATTTAATCGTTCTGAAATTCACCTAATTTTACAAATTGCCTAATTTCACTTTATCTATAGTTTATAATCGATGTGATCATGTGAAAGTGAAAGTATGAAACACATAATTTTAGGACGTAATTCTTTTTTTTTTTAATTCTTTCATTTTAAAAACTTGAAATTATAATTGTATCACAAAAGACACGTATAGTGTATATAATATAGTCACTATCAAAAGACAAAAATTTAAGAAAAAAAAAACCAAATTTAAGGACGTCCTTTCCCTAGTCCTATCTCGGTAGATTTTTTTTTTTTTTTGTAAAATTATATAGTAAATATATAGTTATACTTGCAACGTTGGTCGTCATATTCATCTAATTCTCGAGTGCTTTTCATGTAGTTTTCATGATGTTTTTACCATAGAAATGATTAGAACGAACATACTACTGTTTAATCAGAAATCTCTTTTTCAAAGTAGTGAAGATTGAATCGATAGGAAAGTTGAAAGCTACACGTTACCTAATTACAATATCAATATGGACGACGCGTACTCGTGTGATTATGGAATCCACCAAAACCGTGGCCCATGCATCTCCTTTTTAGCTAGCCTTTTGTCTCTTACTTTCCTCAAATATCATCAGTTTCTATTCTAAATATATAAATAAATTAACAGTATTATAATTAAAACCATTTTTGATTGCGTTGCATGTACAAATATAAAATGAAAAACGAATAATTATTCAATTTTTAGCTTCTTTGTTACTCATATTCTGTATTACTATATTACTAGCTAACCTAATTTCTTTTTGATTGTCAAAAAGGCATTTGGAGAAGCAGAATGAATTACTCAAATTAATAAGAACAAAATAATATATATATATATATTTTTTTTTTTACATACGAAGTCTGTAATTTAAGAAATTAGGAGTCCAAAGTAATAATGTTAGAAGAATTTGTTTTTGTCCGGAACCTCTATTTTTTTTTCTTCTGGAACCTCTAATATCATATTTTTTTGGTCAACATTGGACCAGAACAGGCCGGCTCATTAGCCTAAATCCCACTAAAAAGAAACTTCATTGTCGGGGAATCAAACTCTCGATACTAAAGTCATGCTAGTGACTTCAAACCACTAGACTAAAGAATATTCGGTTATATGATTTTAATATGATTGAAACTTAAATGTTTGAGTGCCCATAAGTCTTGATTTAATTTATTCCTACGTTCTTATTATCATGCGTACAAGGGAGCTTCGTTTTTGCAGAAAATTGATAAAACCCAAATAGGCCGGGCTCACTTTATTCTCAACAGTTGGAGCTTTCACTTACTGGTGATGAAGAACATTGAAGAACTCACTTTCTATATTTTCCTAGTCAAAATAGACCAGGCTCATTTTGGGCCGGGCTTGAAAGGTCAAAATTTTGGATTTTAGCGTTGGAAGATAAAGTCTTCTCAGTCTTGTAATTTCTTTCGTTCGTATAGATCATGGGCCACTTTCCCTTTATGAGTGCTACTATGACAAATTAAGAAACAGTGAAAAAAATTTTGGTAGAATTTTTTATACAAGAAAATTTACCAAATAGACATAATTACTCAAGAGCCATAATTTTTAAAACAACTTTTTTGAAATACGAACTTTAAGTTTATGATTGAAAAAACAAAACATAGAAGTAGGTGTGGTTTGTATTCAGAAAATATTCCGAATCTTGTAGATTAAAATGGAGCCAATGGAGTGAATGTGTAAGTAATAATGTTAGGAATAGAAAGATTGGAATTATAATTTTGTAGAGTTTTCACACTTAATAAAAAAAATTGGAATTATATATTTAACCTTCATTATTGTAAAATAATAAATATTTTATTAAATCTATCATTTAGTTTTATAAAATTATATTTTAAAATATAAAATTTATTAAGCATA
Source organism: Heliophila coronopifolia (assembly GCA_900406365.1). Classification (NCBI taxonomy): domain Eukaryota; kingdom Viridiplantae; phylum Streptophyta; class Magnoliopsida; order Brassicales; family Brassicaceae; genus Heliophila; species Heliophila coronopifolia. Next base: position 8,984 of record OVAW01000894.1, on the reverse strand, counting down.
AAATTTCTAAAACATCTTATATTTAAAAACAACAAAAATTTATAGAACGTCATGTACAAATAAAGAGGAATATATGGGCCTCTTGTTGTTTGTAACGAAATAGGAATTGCTTTCTTGTCTTCTTCATCCTCTTATTCTTGTCGATTATATATCATAAAAAAGCTTATATACGATTTTAATTACTTTCAATTTTGTTAACGATTATAAACAGCTGGCTACGCTTTTTGTATGTATATATTGATTTGTTGAAACGAGTTATATGCTACAGAAATAATATCGTGTGTAACAATTAAATGAGCAGTATCATTATAGAATAAGGTAGGCTAGTGAATGTAAATCGTGAACTAGAATTCACACGAGTTTCAAGACTTCTTTTATTAAATCGGATAAGTTTTTATCTAGTTTTTTTTCTATTTTTTTATATTTATATATAGTGGATCAAACTATTAATTTATTTAATGTAAAACCAATTATCTAATAACACTACTTATATTTTGACATAAATATATTTAATACTAATTTGTATTTGTTTACAAAAATCATAAAAAATGTCAGAATCGAATCCATGATATAATTCGCACAAATTATTTATACTCTTGACAATTAGTTGTAAAAAGTGATGTAAAACATTAGATATTTATCAACTGTTTAAAATAAATTTAACAAAATTAAAATAGCATTCATGGACTTTATTTTCTCTCGCTAAACCCATGATGCTTCCCACCTAACACTTGTTAGTTGTTACACTCCAAGAAAATAAAAATAAAAAGACTTATGTCCAAGCTGTAACCCAAAGACACCCGTAAATTCTTAGAAATATTTGGTCAAACTTTGACCATCTTGGAATCGTAAAAAAACTTAAGCAGTCAAAGGTTCCTCTTAGATTGGCACTGTGCCCCAAAGAAACTCAACACATGGCACTGACTAAATGGGCACAGTAATTTTTATATATTTTTGAAAAACTTACTTTTTACTCTCAAGGAAACTTATACTATTTACGTATCATATGATAAGGTTATTTATACATATTTTGGAATGTTACTAATTAGGAAGAAGTGGAGCGTCTTCTTCTTCTACTACTTCATTTCATTTCTGAGGAAATCCAGCCTTTCGCACGTGACCGACGCTCCTCCACTATAGTTATTGTCACGTGCGTCATCATTCCACCATCAATTTTATATCCTATCTATATATATATAATCATCATAAAATGTTTAGTATTTGTTAGTGTATATATTTTTTTGTCCATACAGATTTTGGGACCTTCTCGTGGAAGTAGAGGGACCGAGTTTCTTTGTTTTTGCTATTATATCAAAATACTATTCTACCTCGAAAGGAATAATATCATTCAAATGTGATTTAATTAATTTCGTTAAATATATTATATATTCAATGCATTTGAAACGTGATATGACATACTGATATATCTCAGAGTGTTTTTTTTTAAATGATGTAAGAGCTGTCTATATATATATATATACTATATTATAGATACACATAGAAATACACAATAATACGAGTTAGTAGTTAAAAATAATAATAATAATAATAATAATAATAATAGTATATAAAAACGTAATGCGAGAATATTACAAAAATCAAGGGAGGAGATCGAACAAATGCTGAGGGTACACTAACATACACATAAAAGTTGCAGATTTTGGATCTTGCGTCTTCTTGATTTTATACACTTTTCTTACATCTCATCTTATTAATATTATTATAATATCGTAAAATTTATTATCTTATAAGTACATGTTGAATGACTCGGCTCTAAAGCCACGCGCAAAGTTAATATATATGTATTAAACAAAAAAAAAAAATTGGACGCAAAACATACTATAATGAATCAGTTTTTGTAATTATATAACCTCTCTATGTATAAATCAAATTTAAGAATTTCATGGATTATTATATTATTATTTTTTTGTCAAATTATATTTTATTAGACTAATAAAGTTTTATTTACCTACACCGTCTTTTTATTCCCATTATTAGATTTTCTTGCAAGGTAAACCATGTAAATTTAGATCAGAACCGTTGGTTTACGATACAGCTGACGGTGTACCCAATTCTCGTACCTACGTAAACCAATTTGGTATATAATCAAAACTGAAAAGGATACCATCCCCAAAATTACAAGGCTTTTTTTTTTACCCCCACGAGTGGGACCTACTTTTCTCTAATAAATATATACTCATACCTTGTATGTCTATATATCTACCTACGATCTCTATGTATATGTACATTTATGATCTATCTCTATCTAAATACGTACATCTACTATACTATCTATTTTTATCTACATATATAATATCGTTTTATAACATATGTAAATGGAGTAATCAAATGGTTTAATAAAAAAAATGAAACAGTATCCTCTAATAGTTTTAAACGGTTCTGTTGATAACATGCACGTCATTACCATGAATAAAAGAAGAATAAACCCCCAAAAAATCTTAAGAACAATAGAATAAATGATAAGTACCATAAGATTATAGAAACATATAAAAAAAAAATCTGAATAAATATAATAATATGGATCTACGTTTTCTTAAGTGGGAAATGGGAATAATGTGATGTTTTCCCCCACCAACTCCGGTAAATAATTATTGTTAATCAATTTCTGAAATTAATTTAAGATCTTTTGAACTATTTCATCAGCCATGTAATTTCAAGGTCGGTTAATTCAAATGAGATCAATATAAGGAAAATATTTAAAACCAATTATTCCTCTGATGTCTACTTACTGTTTTATTAGAATAATTTACATATTAATTCAAACCTCATTAAATTTCAAGTTTCTTTTTAAAGAATTTTCAAAACAAAGCAACAAGAGGGTACGTGGAATACACTAGTGACAAATGTTAATTAGAATGTGACAAAACTTTTTTGCCAAAAAATTCAATGGGATAATTATTGAATGTTAGCAAAACTGTTAAAAGGTTGTTTTGGGTTTCTTGGATGAAAAATTGATATACATTGTATGTTTTTTAGTTATTAATTTTCCTACAAAATTTAAAGATCCAATACTTACTTTTGAAAGAGTTCTTACATCAATATTAACAATTTGTATTCTAATTAATTCATCATAGTAAATAAATTATATATACTTATTGTTTGCACTAATTTTATGCAATGTCTTTAATGGTTCGGATCCGTGATTTTCGTAGGTATTGGGGAGAAAGTAACTTGCTATTTAACAAATGACCAGGAATGGCTCTTGAACATTATTGTTGTATTTTCAAAATTCAAACCACTACAATATCACTAGTTTTCAAAAATATGGGACCCCGAATTTATATATTTTTGGGGATCCTAAGACAAATGCTTTTTTTCTTCTTCATAATAGTTATAATTGTTTTCATATGTTTTTTTTTTGCGACAAAAATTGTTTTCATTTGTTATAAGTACCACGCATGATGGCTATTAGGAAAAACAATTCTTACGTGTTATGCTAATATTTATTACCCCATCTTATTAAAAAAATCGATTCTATATTTTCGTAAGAAGTTCGAAAATATTTAAATATTTCACATATCGACAAAAAAAATGTTATCTATGTGTCACGAATTGAATCTTTATATTTAATAATATTAAGCCATTGTTATTTTATGTTTATACATGCTTGTGTTTTAATACATTTTAAAATTGTCATGGACAAATCTTTTTTTTTTCAAAAATAGGCTTTGTAAATATATTGTTAAATATTTTATAACAAAAACATTCCATTTTAACAGAGCCGTAATTTAATTCAAACCATCTTGAGTAGATTCGAATTACACATAAGATTGTAATCATATTTTCCAAACCTAAAAATAGAAATAACAAAAGCATTGTAAAACGAATATAAGTTGATTAACTTGATAACAACAACGGTAGCATTAGATTAAAAAATAATGTTTAATTAAAAAAAATCATAATTGACTAGCATCAAAAAGTCTTCAAACACAAGTAATCCTGATGATAATAAAAAAAAAACGAGTAATGATTACTATAAAATATGTGACCCTCAAAATTTTAAAAAAAAAGTGATTAATAAAAATGTGACATAAATGATAATAAAACATTGGGTTAATGAAGAAAAGAAAACGCAAATTAAATTTAAATGTTAACCGCTAAAAAACGCCCCCCCTCTCTCCTCTCTCTCTCTCCCCACTAATTTTTGGCGGCACCAGACGCGGGAGACTTCTCTCTCCTCCCCACTCTCTCCTCAAAGGTCAATAATAAAAAAAAAACTAAACCCACTCTCTCTCTAAAGTTTCCATTTTTATACCCCCTTTCATGTGTACACTCACACCTCTTCAGAACTCTATCTCCTCCGTCTTCATCGCCGCCGTTTAATGGGTGAGCCTAGAGACAGTCTCGCTCTCTCCAATCTCCTTCACTGTCACGAATCCGAGTCTTCTCTAAACGAAGATGAAGAGACTATCAGGAGATCTGAGGAAGAACCTCACTGTTTCTTCGTTGCTCCGACGATCGGAGACGAAGATGAAGATTATGTGGCGGAGCTTGTTCGTAAAGAGAATCAGCGATTCGAATCCATGAAAACGACACCGTCTTTCGATAGATTGATTGCAATCGATTGGATTCTCACTGTTCGTTACCTTCACAAATAAAAATCAACTCTTTTTTTAGCTTTACCCTTAAAAATCTCTTCTTTAAAATTGAACTGATTTTTTGCAGACAAGAACTAGATTTGGATTCCAACATCAAACTGCTTACATTGCAATCTCTTACTTGGATCTGTTTCTTCAAAGAAGATTCATCGGTGTAAGAATCTCCCAATTTCCAAAAAAATCCAGACTTTACTAAATTTCCCAATCTGAACTAAAAGAATCTCTTTTTTTTTTTGTTGAATAGTCGCAGAGAGATGAATCATGGGCGATTCGATTGTTATCAGTAGCTTGTTTATCATTAGCTGCAAAAATGGAAGAACGAATTGTTCCTGGATTATCCCAATACCCACAAGATCAAGATTTCGTTTTCAAAGCTGATGTGATTCGTAAAACTGAATTGATGATTCTATCTACATTGAATTGGAAGATGAACTTAATCACTCCTTTCCATTACTTAATTTACTTCCTTTCTAAACTCTCTTCTGACCAAAACTTGGTCTTGTTGAGATCCTTTGATTCTCTTCTATCTCTAACTAAAGGTAATAACAAAGAGATCTAATCTATTACACATTTGATAGAAACTCATCAAGTACTAAAAATCACTTCTTTTTTGTATTATAGAGATTAGCTTTACAGATTATCCACAGTTCGTTGTTGCTGCTGCTACTGCATTGTTAGCTTCTTCTACTTCATCGGATTTTAAATTGACGAAAGAAGAAATGGCGATCAAATTTGGATCAATCTCGTGGTGGACTTCTAATGAAAATGTAGAAATCTTCTCTTCTTATGGATTGGATTTGATTTTTCTGATCTTAAGTTCTAAATTTTAGTATTTATGTGTTTGTTTTGTTTTTGCAGGACAATGTATATTCATGTTATCAAAGAATGCAAGAGATTGAGGAGAGGAAACATATGACACCTCCGGAATTAGCGGTTTCCGGCGATATTAAACCATCAAGTTCAGGAAGTGGCGTTAAACGCCGACTATCTTTTGATGATTCTGATAAAACTTCTCCGGCCAAGATAATGCGTAGACTCTGAATAGAGTTTATTTCCTCTTGGAGTTTTTGCCTATATTCATTTCGGAATTTTGGCTACATATTTATTTGGTTTTTATTATATTCAATCATTTGATTATAGAGAAAAAAAATGATCTGAATACAATGGTTATTTCATTATTTTTGAAGTAACTCATATAGGTTCATATGAAGATCTTTGATGATTGATTTTGGGGTCAATTGTGTCTTTCAAAAACATTAGGGGCTTCTATGAAACGATTAGAGAAATATGAGGTGTTAATATAAATAAATAAGAGAATCCGAAAGGCTGAATAGTTTTTAGTGCCAGTTATTTTGGTTTCATCAGTATTCTTTTTTTTAATTTATTTCCTTCGTTTTTATTCGTTTGCATTTATTTTTCCATGTGATTTTATAAACTTTTGTAATATATCTGTTTTTATTTTTACAATGAAAGTCCATTATTTTTTAACCCTTAATTTTTTTTTTCAATAGGATTTATAGCAAAAGATAATATAACGAAACTTTTTTTAAGGTTAAAACAAAATTATTTTTTTTTTTTAATTTATTTATCATTTTGACCCATTGCGTCATCTCCAAAGTGAATCCATCTGTATGCTACTAAACATTTTCTGTACCATTCCAATAAGTCATTTGTGATATTTAATATTGTGAATACTAAAAAAACAAATCAATGCAATAATGTATTTTTTGGAAAAAAAAACTATTGTTACCTAATTTATATAAAATACTAACAAATAAAATGAAGAAACCCGATAATAATTCAGGAAATTTAGCTAAAGATTTTTTTTATATATGTTCTGTGAAACTTTAGATTATTTGGTAGTTGGGATAGTTTAATTACCAAAATAAATTTAATCAAATCTGATCTAAATATATTTTATAGAAATTTATTTTTTCCATAATTTTTTTTTTTTTATTGTTGGTGAAATGTCGAACGTGATGAATCATGGGCACGGCAGTAAATTAAAATTATCTAAAAAATTGCATATTTCAGTCTTTTGTGTTATTTTAACTTTACCTTCTCCATTTCTTTATACCATAAATAAATATTTATTACCTATTTAGCACTTTATAGACCAACTACTTGTTGGTTGTAGATTAGCGGAGGAACTTTGGATCCAAAGATGAAACCCTAATTTATAAATATATATATATATATATATACAAAATTGATTGTGAGTTTTTATTTTACAAGTACCGTACTTATACGCGTTAGTCAAAAGGGCTTCGTACATATATATCATATTTGTATAATTATTAAATGTTAAAATTTTAATGTAATGCAGTTGGAAAAAAGTATGCAAGTAAAAGAGTAAAGAAAGAAGCCAAACGACTTAAATCTAAGTGAGAAACAACTGTCTCATACAACTGGAGATCCATAGTTTGGTTTCACTAATTAAAGCTTTTGGATCCAAAGTTATTATACACATTTTAAGACTAATTACAACAAAAAAAAAATCTTACAAATTAGGAAGTACAAAAATTCTGACAGTATTTAATAAGCAAATGTGTGTGTGGTTTAATTTAAAGCCAATGTTTGTTGCTCAAAGAGAATTTGCAAAAAAATCAACAAACATAAAGGGTTTTCTTCCCCAAGAACCAGTAAATGCTTCCTATTTTATATTTTTTAGCAACACCAAATATTTTTTTTTTTCATAAATAAAAATATTTATCCATTTTGATTATAGACACTTACTTATATTCCATTGAATATTTACAAATTTCACATGGACTTGTTAGATTTAAAGGTCAAAAATAATTAATATTTCCTCCGTATTTTAATATAATAAGTTTTAGATTTTTCAGACATATTAAAAATAAATTCTTGATTATAAATTTAACCTGAATTATTGTTTTTAATATATTTAATTTAACATATTATTTAATTCTGTTAGGATATAATAGGTATGCAAGATTAATTGTGAATAAAAACACTAAAATATCTTTTTTTTTTCAACAATTTTTTTTATATACTTGAAAACGGAGAGAGTACTATTTTTAGTAAACTCAGTCTAAGGTATTAGTCTTTTATTTACAATTTTTTTCCTAAATCTATTAATTCTTAATAATTAATATGAGATTGTTTACACAATGACAAATCTAAATCATATTCAATGTGACATTATAAAATGTTTACCGGTCTAATGTGCACCTAGAAAATTGAGTTACTTATGTGTCTACACGAGATGAACCTATATAATTGTAGGCAAATGAATATATATTATACTCAATTTTTTCTTAAACAGATATTAAATTTGATCGCATTAAAATTGAATTAATAGAAAAGAACATTTTGTATAATTTATTAGAGGTTTGAGATTGACAGGCATTGTTGTGGAATCAGTTTAAACTGATGTCAGGAAAAGAGGCTCCACTAAAGCCACATGATGATTTCCTTGAGAATTTTTCTAAGTATCAAATTACAGTCTGTCTTTGCTTACATTTTTGTACTCTTCAAATTATTATTTTTCTAATTTTAGCCTTTTGCTTCCTCTGTTTTCTTCACTGTCCTTTTTTGACATTTCTAAGTCATCATTGACTCAAATTAGATTCCAAAAGATAAGAAAGTAAAAAATGTCAATTCATAGAAATAGTGTTTTACAAAAAGGTATGAATAAGAAATCAGATGTTTGTCCTTAATATAGCCTAGTCAAACTTAAATATTTAAAGTCAACGTTTTATAAAAACAGAGTACTTGCAAAAGACTAAAACTTTGGTCAGATTGGTATAAGAGATCTTTAAAGAGACAACTTTGGTCGATGGATTAAACGGGAATCATCTTCAATCCTGCAGCGATTGGCATACCCAAGAAACCTATGATGATACTGAACATCCATTGGGTTAATGTANTAATGTAAGTGGTGTTGTGCTTGCAAATGTGCCCAAAAACTCAATGATTATGATCTGGAAGAACACTGTAGCACCTATCACTACCACAAATACGTAATTGTCTAATATACCCTTGAAAACATTGATCTCTTCCATCTCTCGTGAGCTTATCTCGTTAAACACCTGTGAAATTTCAGACCAAAATGTCAAGAATCTATCTTTCTAGCTTGAGGATTGTATAGTATCTTGTTTTTTTACTTACCTGACAGAAGACAAAACAGTTAAAGATAAGAGTGTTTAACATGAGAGTTGAGTCAGGACCGTCGAGAGCAAAGATAGATTTCCCTTTGGCCTGGAGAATCCAAATGATTATGAACTGGTACACAGATTGTCCCAATATGTTTCTCCACATTGCATTAGTTATGAAATTTCCTCTCCTTCCGACGGGTAATCGCTTCATCAGCTCGTTATTCGGTGGCTCTGTAGCTAAAGCTAG
>OVAW01000893.1:0-11411 GCA_900406365.1 Heliophila coronopifolia | reverse complement strand
GATTTCACTTTTCAACGCATCTAGATTTTCTAAAATTTTCAAGGATAAGTTTTAAAAATGTTTCTACCCGTAGCTTCTGATTTAGGTGCTAAATGAACTGTATCTCGTATCTTGGATCTAACTATCCAAACGAATTTGTTCTTCTCTCAGTTCGACCAAATAAAAAATAAAAAGTGGAGCAGTGGAAATGCCAATGTATAAATAAACGAGTATTATTACAGGGACTTTGTATATTCACAGCTAAACGACATCGTTTTCACTAATATAGTCAGTTTTTTTTCGTTCGTCGAATTACTAATATAATCAGTTATGTTCGAACCTAAATACAAATAAACTTTTGGTATTGCTTAAAAAAAAAAAAAAGCAGATTCCAGAAAAAACCCTAAGCCCACCGACCACGATCGTCTTCTTTGTCACTTTTTGGGAAGATCTTTAGAAGAAATAGAAAGCATACAAATTTCTTCCGATTTTCGATCAGTTCNTTCGATCAGTTCCAACCTTCCACCTCAATTCCGAGCTTCTTTAAGCTCTTTACGATGATTTTTAGATCATCTATTATTTAATTCTTACGCGAAAGAAGACAATTTCAACCTCTACAAGTAGTGATGTGGACTAATGTTTTCAGAATTGTAAGTAAAGTTTGAGTTTTGTTTTTTGAGAATTGAGTTTTGGAGTCTTTTTAATTAATTGNTTGAGAATTGAGTTTTGGAGTCTTTTTAATTTATTTCTCAACAGGGAGGTCTACATAATGTGTCTTGGTTTCAATTTCTTCCTAGTGAATCTGAGCTCAATCCTGGCTCTGATAAAAGGTTATACCTTTTGATCTGCTTTTCCCATTTGGTTATTTTAGTGTATTACTGACACACTGGAGATTTCAGTTCAAGAGCTGAGCAGAATGATGTTGCAACTTATCTTGTCCTTTCCTCTCATCTACGGTTACAAGAGGAAGGCTTTTTCAGCACTTGGACTAATTCTTTTGTAGGCCCTTGGGATCCATCTCAAGGTTTATACAACCCTGGTAAATGCTAAACCATACTCTCCTACTCAGTCAATCTTCTGTTGTGAGTTTTTTTTTTTTAATTGATTTCCTAATTGCTGCTTAGATGAAAAGATCAAGCTTTGGCTTTTTCTTCCTGGCCGGCATTCATCAATCACTGATAAAGCTCAAGCTGCAGTGTCAAAACTTAGAGGTATGCTTTCATAATGATTCATTTTTCATTTTGTTGCCTCTATAAACTTTAACATATTGTCTCTACATTCTAATACACATGACTTTGGTCTATGTTTATCTTGGTAGAGATGTCCTGACTTTTTGTTTTTATCTGGTTGAAAGTTGTTGCGTCAGGAATTTGGGTAGCACCTGGGGACTCTGAAGAGATATCTATTGCCTTTTCTCAGTCTTTACGTAATTGCATTGAAAGGTTAGTTTCTTATGATCTCCAGACATAAATGATTAGAATAGTGACATAATGAATTGAAATATCTCATGTTAACTTGTTTGCGATTGCAACAGAGCCTTAACTGGACTTTCCTACATGAGATTTGGAGATGTTTTTTCAAAAGTCAGCCCTCAAAGTGAAGAACATTTGAGGTATCTAAAACCTCTTACCATCTTATTGGTTTTCGCCGAGTTCATTTTTTGAGCTATTCCCTTATTCATTGTATCTCATCTTATAGCTTCTGCTATTTGTTAAATATGATTCTGCAACACCTTGGTTTCTTAGTGTAATTTATCTGATTAGGTGTGTGGCTCATCACTTGGCTAATGCTCCTTGGATATTTTTGCAGAAGGGGACAGCCTACTGTTGAATTCATCTTTGCTGCTACCGAAGAGGCAGTTTTTGTCCATGTCATCGTATCTGCCAAGTCAGTGAAGCTTTTTGTCATACATGTTTGAAGTTATGGTTTAGTACTTCTTATTATTATTGTGAAACTAACACTCATTTTAATTCACGAAGGAATGTCCGGACACTTTCAAGTGGTGATGCTGAAAGATTGTTCAAAAGTTCGTTGAAAAACTCCAGTAATAGGCTTCCAGGTTAGTCACTTCTTCCATATGGCAATGTTAAATTCTGCAACTTGTCAACTATAAATCAAAAGAAGCTATAGGCTTCCAGCTCATATCTTTCTGCACATGCTTCAAGAAAGATATGAGCTTTTTCTTTGAATAGAAACACTTCTCACTGGGCTTATGTTATTCCCACCAGTGATTGTTTCTCCTCATGGAATGCGGGGTAGCCTCACTGGATTCTGCCCCAATGACCTTGTCAAGCAAGTCTACTTCAGGTGCAATTCATATCTTTGCTTTCCAATGTCAACATTTTTTTTTTGTGAAATGCATAAGCAGTCAATCTGATGAAACAAATTTTCTCAACTAAGATAGTAATTGTAGACTTTTTTCTCAAACAGTTCTGGAAACTTGAATACTTCAAGTGGATATATCGGTCTCCCTTCTCATGTTGGGAGTGGGTCTCATCTGATAAATGGCAATCATCGTTATGTGGAAGTTACACTTGGTTGCTGCCAAAATAAAAATGACAACACAAGTCTAACTAATTCAACCCTTGCAGTTAACTTGCCCCGTAATCAGTGTCCTGAACCTTCAGCTGGGAGTAAAGATCACTGGAAAAGTCAACCAGATCTTTTATCAATGTGTGAAAAAAAGTTCATATATCCAGCCGAGGCAGTCCTTGTGCCAATCTTACAGTCGGCATTTGCTAAATTTTCTTTGAAAAGGTAAACTGTCAAGGTGAGGAAGTTATTTGGAATTTCTCGATTAGTCAACGGGAAGATCTAAATTGGCTATTAATGTTGACTAATTATGGAAAATTTGTATCATTTCTGTTCACTCTGTCTACAACTTTTCAAGGTGTGCATATATGTATTCAGAAAATTTAACTTGGTAGGATCATAGTGAGAGGGTACCAAAGGCCGTCCCTGAAATTTTCTAAAATTTTGGTGGCCAGAAAAAAAAAACTACATTGTGAGCCACTTTCTTAAATTTTTTTTCCAAAAGTGGGGCCTAAATCTTATAGAAATACTTTTATAAAACTTGAGGGCTGGATCAAAGGTTTCCTCCTGCTCTACTCAAGGCCGAGCCTGGAGAGTACTTAGGGTGTATTTCGGACCTATGTTACAGAGTATCAACTTGAAAAAATGTAATAATTGTGATCTTTCCTCAGCGAGCTGATGCAAGATGAAATCATACTTGCAGATTTTGGCTTCAAAACTGGATAGGACCATCACTGTCTGGCTCATCATTATTTATGCACTGGTCAGTCTCTTTCTTCTATCTCACTTACATTTTGAACATCAAACGAAACTCACAAAACAGTGTTCTGAAAATGCAATCCCTAACTGTCGGAGAAACCGAATGTTGTGCAATCCTCATGATTTGGAGCTCCATAGAGTGAGATCTGTGGCATATCTGAGCTTTCGAATATAATTGATGTGCTTACATCAATAATGCTTAGTAATTCTCTTTTCATTGTAATAGCCTGCTCATGATCACTGAACATTTATACGTTATTTTATGCAGGGGTGGTGATTTTGACTTCCTTGGAGTGTCTGGAAATAAGAGTGATGGGTTTTATGAAAACAGTGGTTATAATAGTAGCGGTAGTAGCCGTAATAGCAGTATTAGTTCAACAAGTAGTGCCTCGAGCGGGAGTGGTTGGAGAATGACTTCAAGAACTAGTGACCTTGACGCGGATGCAGATTCTTTGACTTGTTCGCAATCTGGTCTAACTTGTAATGATGATCGCCCAAAAAGGGTATGGCTTTTATCTATGGCGGGGGTGGAGATTGCATGGTACTGATAACCAATAAGTATTTTTTGCAGGGTTCCAAGCGTCCGCGTGTAGGGATGGCAGAGTCAGTCGGTCAAGTAGGTACTGTCTCTGCCTATTCAAGAAGCATATAAGTTAGGATTTGATTCTACTAAAACTAATAAGCGTATTTTCCAGGCATTGCAAGTGATCAAATTGATTGGGATTGCGATGATGTTGATGACAGAGGAGTTGACATGGATATCCAGGCACTTCTTTCAGAGTTTGGAGACTTCGGTGACTTCTTTGAGAATGATATGTTACCTTTTGGGGAGGTAATTCTCATCTTCTGTTATCCATCATAATAATCAAGCAACTATTACTTCTGTTCTCTATGCTGGTGAATGATATTCCGGTCCTGCATTAGCTCAGATATCTATACTATATTTCAGAGACGTTTGGGAGGAGGGCTGTGCCTTCCTTTCCCCTCTCCTGTCATGCCTCTTATTGTGTTTTTCTATTGACTTTGGTTTTCATTTCTTATGTAACAAAACACCTTATCTGTTATGTTTGTGTAGCCACCGGGAACAGCAGAATCACATACACTCATGTTTCCTCCAGATTCTGCTGATGTAGGTTCTAGTCCAGTGGATATGATGGATGTATCAGACCAGATTGTTTTGCCTGTTGGGTTTTCCTCTTTGGAGAGCTTTAATCCTGTTCCTCCTATTATAGATGAGGGCCTTCTCAAAAATCAAGAAGTCCTCGACAGCAGTGTCGCTTCGGTTTCTTTAATTCAAATGTCAAGCTCTTCTACCGGTGAGGTCGAATATATGATGAAAGCAGAAGCTATGATGACCTTTGCTCCGGAGTATGGAGCTGTAGAAGCACCTATGAGCGAGATTTCCTCTACGTTTTTCACAAGCCCATATCTTCCCAAGTCTCGTAAAGTGGAGAGTTCAAATTCAAGAACGAGTAACTATGTTTACGGAGCCACACCACCTGCCACTGATTCTGATGGAGCAGCCGATAATATTTTGCTTGGATCAAAAGCGTGCACTGGTAACAATAATGGCATAACTTTGTTTCAATCGAGGAAGTATTACACTCAAGTAGAGGGCAGAAAGGACCAATATGATAAGCTACCTACTGTAGTTAGTGACAACAATAGTATAAAGGAGGATTCTTCTCGATCTAAATTCTCAAACTATAGTGCTGCTAGTTCTGTTATGACCGTACATGGGAAAAAGACTGATGGTATATCTGCTGTTATTAGTACTTTATTATCTTCAAAGATCTTGCTGGCAACAGAAATTGGTACGGTTATGTTCCAAGCTTTCATGTGTAGGATGCGGCACATAGTCATTTCTTCAAAACACAATTTACATGTTAGTCTGAATGGGCTTAGTGGAAACGTATTCCTGAACCAGCTACCAAATGAGCCTAGTTTTCTGACAGACAACACATCTGCAAGGAACAATATATATAAGAATGACATACCAACTAGAAGAGCTGGAGAATTTGACGGAGGAATGGTAGATGGCCACATGAGTGCACCAGTTGGCGTGTGGCGGACTGTTTCAGTCCCAAAAACAGCAAAACCTGCTAGTTCGCCAAATATTGAAGCAGGCTCATCCTTGCCCCACAGTTCATTTGATGAAGACAGCTTGCTTTATGGTAAAAGGCAGCCATTGCAGGACCTCCTAGATGGACTAGCTCTACTTGTCCAACAAGCTACTTCTTTTGTTGACTTAGCGCTGGATTCAGATTGTGGAGATGGACCTTATGGCTGGCTTGCACTAGAAGAGTTATGGAGACGGGAACTGTCGTGTGGACCCTCTGCTGGTCATGCAGGTTGTGGGGGAACTTTGGCTTCCTGCCATTCCCTGGATATTGCTGGTGTCAAGCTAGTTGATCCACTCTCCACAGAGGTAAGCTTTCAAAACGGTCTGAGATGCATGAAAATCAGGGTGTGCTCAAATGTTTACATTCTTAACCGTTAGTTAGGGGGCGAATCAAGCTTTGAGCTTGTTCATATTTCTCATTTTCTGGTGGTTTAAACCTGATTCTGGAGACTTATTTCTTTTCCAGGTTTTTCCTTCGTCTGTCATTACTCTGCTGCAATCTGACATCAAAGCAGCTCTGAAATCTGCATTTCGTCAGTCAGATGGCCCATTATCTGTCACAGATTGGTGCAAGGGCCGAAATCAATCAGGGGATGGAAGATCTATTTCTGAGGGATCCACTGCTGAGTCAGTCCCAAATGATGGTAGAACGCCAATTCTGACTATTTCTTGGTTCCAAGCTGAACTCTACTGTTTCTACTGTCGCTGTTCATTGATATCTCTGATGATTCTTTTATTAATATCTACCTTGGCTAACAAGCAGTGACGACTGCAGATGGTGGGAAAGGAGAGGCGGCGACTGCGAACCACGAGATATACAGTTCAGAATTACTCCGACCTACACTTCTTGTTCTTCCATCACCTTCTATACTTGTCGGGTATGTATGTGTTAAAGTTTCTTAAATAGAGTTATTTGATTTTCTTTCATTAGGATATCTCAAGAATTTATTACATACTATATTGCTGGTGATTTCGAGCTCTCGTTATGTATGCATGTTTCCTCTGCGACAGGTACCAAGATGACTGGCTTAAGATACCAACAAACTCTTTGCCACATTGGGAAAAGGCCCCTTTTCAGCCATATGCTCTGCCGAAAAATGTGAGAGATATACTTTTGTTTTCCTGTAATTTAGGCTTATTGATAACATTCATTAAGATATATTTGGTTGTTCTTTGTTACTTTTCGCAGATTAACTATACCGTTGTATGCCCGGATATTGATCCTTTAACCTCTTCTGCTGCTGATTTCTTCCAGCAACTTGGAACTGGTGAGTCAACAAGTTTACCAATTCTAGAGAAACAAAATTTTCTGACATTTTCTCATCATTTTCTTCTGATGTACCTTTTGTTGCATAGTTTATGAGACGTGCAGGCTGGGAAGCCATTTGCCACAGATCCTGGGAAATAAAATGGAAACAGATACAGGAAGATTATCCTCATCTGGGTTTGTTCTACTTGATTGCCCTCAATCGATGAAGATTGAAAGCAATAACACATCGCTTCTGGGCTCTCTCAGTGACTATTTTCTGTCCTTGTCGAATGGGTGGAATGTGAGTAGCTATTTGAAGTCTTTATCAAAAGCGCTGAAAGGTCTAAAGCTTGGGTCTTGCCTTTACAGAAACCAAAAAGAAGGATCAGATAGTCCTTGCATGGTAAATATAATTTAGAAAATACTTATGTTAAACTTAAATAAGTATGTCTTTGCCCACTTCTATCAAGTGATAGCGTTTGATACTTGTTGGCTTCTATTTCGTTCAGGTAGTGTATGTAGTGTGTCCATTTCCTGACCCTTCGGCAGTTTTAAGGACAATCTTCGAATCTTCTATAGCACTTGGATCAGGAATACATCCAGATAGAGACAAGAGAAATATACTTACCAGTCAGGTTGCAAGTGCCTTTGGTAGTTCTGCTGTTGTAGACGAAGCATCAATATCTCACATTCCAGTGCTTTCGGGGTTTAGTGTCCCTAGATTAGTTCTACAAGTGGTGTCCGTTGATTCTATTTTCCAGATAACAAGTCCAAGCTTTAATGAGCTTGTCATTCTCAAGGATACTGCTTTTTCTGTATACAATAAAGCTCGGAGAATTTCACGAGGAATGCCTAATGATGCGTTACTCTCATCATCTTTATCAAACCGATCCTCTTCAGCTTTGACACCGATGAGCTCTATTTCAGGAATCTGGAAAGACTGCGTTGGTTCTCGAATGACAGGTTCTACACATCCACGAGATGGTGAAATTGACGGTAGAGCAGGTGGTTGGGATAGTTCCTGGCAAATAGCAAGAACTGGAGGTTCAAGCTGTGACCCAAACAGAAATGGAGATCATTACCGTAATGATGAAATTTTCTATTTATTTGAACCGCTTTTCATTCTTTCCGAGCCTGGTTCCGTGGAGTGTGGAGTTTCACCTGCTTTTATTGAGTCTTCAAGGCCAATACCCGAGGATAGTGGCAGAGGTTCCGGAGCTGGTGTGAAATCAATGGAAGGTATATCATCGGTAGCAAGCTCCCAGGGAGATACATCACAGCTTGAAGAAAAAGCTACTCCAAGTTTACATTGCTGCTATGGTTGGACAGAAGACTGGAGATGGCTTGTAAGCATCTGGACGGATGCCAGGGGTGAATTGCTTGACACCCATATATTTCCCTTTGGTGGAATTAGCAGTAGACAGGATACAAAAGGGCTGCAATATCTTTTTGTTCAAGTTCTACAGCAGGGATGTCAAATACTACAAGCTTGTTCCTCCCTTGGCAATGAGTCTTTCAAACCCCGGGATTTTGTCATTACACGGATTGGGAATTTCTTTGAGCTTGAATACCTAGGTAAATAAGCTTCTTTAATACCTCTCTTTTTATCATTACATCCTGCTCTTACTTTACATGACCCTGGTATTGTTGTCCACTTGCAACTTATATAACAGAGTGGCAAAAGGCAATTTACTCAGCTGGAGGTCCTGAGATTAAGAAGTGGCCTATTCAACTTCGACGTTCTGCACCTTCTGGCATAGCCACCAGTAGCAACGGACCTTCCTTGCAACAGCAGGATCTGAGTTTGATTCAAGAGAGAGCCTCATCAACTAGCACACTCTACAGTTCTCACTTAAAACCGTCCATTTTTGTGAAAGGCAGTATGGATCAATCTGCTGGAAGAAAGCAGATAATGGGTGGTACGCAAACCGTTTCGGGTACTCCAAGGGGTTTATTTCAG
Source organism: Heliophila coronopifolia (assembly GCA_900406365.1). Taxonomy (NCBI): domain Eukaryota; kingdom Viridiplantae; phylum Streptophyta; class Magnoliopsida; order Brassicales; family Brassicaceae; genus Heliophila; species Heliophila coronopifolia. Next base: position 2,810 of record OVAW01000893.1, on the reverse strand, counting down.
TGGGTTCACAGCATCACTTTTGCTTCCATTTCACTTGATCATTCTCTGCATTTTGTTCTTCCAGCTGACTCGATATCTCCTGGTAAGTTTTGTGATTTCTCTTCTCATTTCACTCAGTTTTAAATGCTAACTTGCTTGCTTATCTGCGGAGTTAAGCAGGAGGTAGTAGCCAGAGCAGTACTGGCATGAGTTCAGTAAGTTACATTGAAGGTTTTAGTCCTGTGAAGTCTCTTGGGTCAACAGCTTTCTCATACATGATGATACCATCACCAAACATGAGGTTTCTTCATCCAAGTCCCCTTCAGCTTCCTACATGTTTAACTGCCGACTCGCCTCCGCTTGCTCACCTCCTTCACAGTAAAGGCTGTGCAATCCCCTTATCTACCGGATTTGTTGTTTCAAAAGCTGTACCTTCAATGAGAAAAGACACAAGAATAAACATGAAAGAAGAATGGCCATCAGTTCTCTCTGTAAGTCTCATAGACTATTATGGCCATGATAAGAGTATGAAGCAAGGAAGATGGAGCAAAGAAACTAGAGATTTTGAGGTTGAAAGCCATATTATACTTGAGACAATTGCAGCAGAACTGCATGCTCTGTCGTGGATGACTGTAAGTCCAGCGTATCTAGACAGGCGGACAGCATTGCCGTTTCATTGTGATATGGTTCTGAGATTGAGACGTTTACTTCATTTTGCGGATAAAGAAGTCTCAAGGTTACCAGATAAGTAAGGAAGTTGGGCTATCAGAAGATGTGAGATATACATTTCTGACTGTATTATAAGTTTATAAAGTAGGAAGAAATAGTGTAGTGCCTATGAAATATGTAAAATTAACGGCATCACATTTACTGCTTACTTTGATTAACTTCNTAGGAAGAAATAGTGTAGTGCCTATGAAATATGTAAAATTAATGGCATCACATTTACTGCTTACTTTGATTAACTTTTTAAGTACATAGGTTAGTTTCTTTATTAAACCATTTTCTTTGTAATTTAATTTACTTATCATTCCTCCTAATATTGGCTTGATGTTCATATGGTTTCTGTTTAGGTAAAAGCAGATAGGAAACAAACATTATAATTTTAAAACTCTCTTATTATAATATCAAAATAATATTAAGTAATAAGATTAGAAAAATTCTCAAGTGAACAAGACAAAGCTCTCTCTAGTTTGGATATGAAATTAACTTAATAGAAGAATACATAAGACAATTTTCTCGTAGAATTCAGTTTCCCTTTGAGTATTGAGGTTGAAATTGATGGTTTTTGTTGATCAATCACATAATGGAGATGCTGACTGTTGTATGAGCATTAAGTTGATGCTACCTATTTCACAGCCTTACTGATTGCAACTTCCTTTAGTAATGGTATTCTATCTTTCTTTATATTTTGCTTTTGATGCTCAAAATCATGGCTTCAACTTTTGGTTATCAAAGACACAAAGAAGAATTACAAAGGCTTTTATTTTATTTTTTCTAGGCAAAGCATTAGAACTTAAATCTAGAGCCGAGTAATTGGGTGGGTCGGATGCTGGTTTAGTCCAATCCGCACCTTCACGGACGGGTTATATGTGCACCTTTTCTGTCCACAGGTTTTTGCGGTTATGGTATTTAGTCAATTTTTGTTCGCTGGCTTTTGCGGGCGGGGCCCGCGAGCTAACCTGTTAATCTATTATATTTAGGGGAATTTCTGTTGCTAGATAGAGACTGACCGCAAGATGTNNTAGAGACTGACCGCAAGATGTTTCTCTCGTAGTTGGATGATTTTTTGTTATTATATTTTTTTTTATGTCAACACGGGTCACAATAAACTAGTCTGATAACCTAAATTCCAAAAAAATACATGTTCAAATAAAATCACATGGTCCAAAGAGAATTGACATGAAAAAAAATTAACTAGTCTGCGAACTAACTTGCGGTCACCTCCTGTCCATGGACTACAGGGATAGACGTAAAAATTTAGCCCGCTTGAACAAGTAAATAAAAGACCATAGACGCCCACAAACTCATAAAAAATAATGTCCGCTCACATTGACCGGTGTACTTAAATCCTATGATATGGTCTCATTCTTTCTTCTATGGTACCAAAAGGATGTGTAGCAAAACCTTTTTCTCGTAAGGGTTTCTCAGCAATTAACCCGCCTTTACGTCTTACATACCCAATTTTACCCAATGGTTTATTCTAGTACATTTCTTGCCCATTATCAAATGCTTTGTATTTAGGATCAATTTGATATGCCTTTCCACTCAAATTAGGTTGTAACTCTAAAATCAAAAAGCATTTAGCATTGATCTGTTTGCAGAATTAACTTAATTATTATTTATTTTTTATGTCAACATATTAACTTGAGTTGCATATATATGATTATTGCAAGTAAGGCTATCTGATTCATTCCTGAGATATTATCATTTATTGTGTGGTCATTTTTAGCTTTCTTTATGTGGTTAGTCACATGGAAACATAAGGCACCGTAACTCCATCATGATGATGATATCGGCATCATTGTGTCCACACACAACCTTCCAAATACAGCTCATCACATCATTGATCTTTTGTGAACTCAAATCAATGAAATCTGACATTTTAGTAACTTCCATTTAACAAGTTATGTGATGTTTTCATGGATTTGTGTGGACAAGATTGTAAGATAAACGAACCCATAAACAGTAAGATGAATGATGATACATACAAACACAATATTTAAACAGATGGTTACATTAAGAAGAATACAACATTCTATAACAATAGAATCAAATCACACAAAACTCATTAACAAAAACAAATAAAATTAATGGAGAACAAAAAAAAA
>OVAW01000892.1:442-11414 GCA_900406365.1 Heliophila coronopifolia | reverse complement strand
AAACCGCGTTAATTGCAGAAAGGCCTGATAACGTAATCTCGAATACCAAATCTGTTAAATTAATTTATGAGTGATTATATTTTTCTAGTATTTAAATTTGGCCCCTATATTTTTAGTGGGCGACACTTGACTCCAAATTTGAGAAAAGCAAATTTAATGGTCCTTCGACAAGAAAAATAACTCACACCCAGATTTTGGTTGAAACTGGGAATTAAGGGTTACAACAGAATTCAATTTGGTTGGAGTTTAAGTTTTTAATTACTAATATTTTCTTAATTTTTATTTTACAACAATGTCGTGAATTTGTCAAAATCTAATAGTATATGTGCATGTTTGAATACGAAAGTTCGATATCTTTTTTATTAAAAATTTAATTTTTGTTAAAAACTATTGCATATTTAAAAAATATACAGTACTCCATATTACAATGAATCTAAAATTGAAATCAATATAGAAAAATAATATTTGAACGGTTGTTTTATTTGGTCCAAAACGTGATTTCGATAAGTTATTATTTACAATATTTTTCTATAGAATGATAAAGCACTCGTGTGACAAAATATCCACGCGCGTCAATCTACGCGATAAAAAACGATGTCGTTTCTAGTTTAGAGAACTAATTCTATGACGTGTTTTACACTCGCACATGAAGCTGAGTGTGATTGGTGAAGACTGAAGAGTGTCTATCTAATGTGTGTTTGCAGTGTAAGAGATGGACCCCAACGGTCTGAAATCAATTACAGCCATTGATGTCATACCAACGGTCAGGATTGAACCTAGTAAATAAATGCTGATTTGCTCTTTTCGGTAAGTCTAAGTAACACTAGACGAAGTTTCCTCTTTCTATGCCGTAAATACGAAAATGCCCTTGAGTATTGTTGGCAATATATGAGGGTATATTTGTCATTTCGTTTGCGAACCCCCCATCCTTTTTCTTCCCTGTAAAAATGCTTTTTTTTTTCCTGCTTACTATCAAAAGTGCATCTTATTTTTAATTTTTAATTTTCTCATAGCAAAGTTTAATTATTTCAGGAGACAAGTTAAATGCCGTTACTAAGAATTTGAAATTTCACTATCAATTTGATGCAATAATTAATACATATTTAGTTTAAAAACTTTCGTCCAAAATATAAAGACAAGACTATATGAAATTGAACTTTTAATAAATAAAACTGCTAAATTAGAAGATCAATTATTAAAAGCTTACAATGAATCTATTTCATAGAAAAGATAAATGCAAAAAGGTTTATACAATCGGTTAAGAAATTACATACTCATCATAGCCATTAAATTTATGCAAAATTGTTAATAATGCCAAACAGGGGTGGACCCACTTTAAAAGTAGGTGCGGCTCAAACCCCATAATGTGTTTTGATATAATTTCCTATATAAAACATCAATTTTTTTCGTTTTTTTACAATTTTTTCTTATTTTTGGTATTTATGCCCCATGCTTTTTAGTTATTTGTCGTTTTCTCTCTCTCTCTATTTTTTTTTGACAACTTTCCTTTACTATTCTTTTTTTACTTTCCTTTCTCATTTTTTTTCCTTCCCTTTCTTTATTTAAACAACTCTTTTTTTTTTAATTTATAAATATTTGTTATTATAAATTACTTTTAATTAATTTAAAATTCTCAACTGGATTCATAATGCATCAAATTTTTAAGTTTGTTATAAAAATTGTATTTTTCATTATTAATTTCAAACCAAATTTCATAAACCTGTATACAAATTAATATTATATTAGTGTTATACAAGTAAAATAAATTACTGTAATTACATGCATTAGAAAGATGAGGATTAATTATTATTATTATTTTTGTTAAACAGATTAACTTACTTTTGTAATATAATTAACTCCGTGTCTTTCCATTTTTATTAATTTTATTTTTCTATTTAAAACGTATGAATGAGTTGATTAGGATGATATGATCAGTAGTAACTACTGGAATCAACTGTTATATGAAACAATTTGGTGTTACAAAAATTTTAGGGAGCGTAGACAACGACAAAAATGGTGACCAAAGATTTGCTAAAGACAAAAATTGTTCCAAGAAAGTGTTCTCAAGGAAGTCATCAATTGTGCATGCATGACAGGCGAGGAGAGATGCACTTGCATTAGTAATTTTTTTTAAAAAAAAAGAAACATTTATTAATAAATTTAGTTTACTCGCCTGAATGGATATAATTTAGTTAGTTGTAAGGATAAAATGATAAAAACCAGTATTGGTTAATTTAATAAGAAATACAACTTCCAAAATATAATTTATTATAATGTAAATTAAAAGACTTATCAAATTATCACTAAAACTTTTTTTTTAAAACATCAAATAATTATCCAACAACTATATACCTTAATTATAATTTTTTTTATGAAGATTAAACATCATTTATAAAGATCGTAAGTATAATTTAATTAGGTGCATAATATTTGAAAAGTAGAACTTTATTTAAGATAATGTATAATCACTTAAAATCTGAAAAAAAAATGTGTGGTCGAGGTAATTAAAGATGCAAATGAAGATAAAATCAACCGACTTAGATTTCTATAAATATTGCTTGTGGGAGAAAACACAATGGGTCATCCATTTAGTCGTCAGGACCGTTTTTAGAAAAATATTTCTCCTTCTTTCTTTTAAGATTCATTCATAGATCTACTCTTACCAAGGTATCTTTTCTTTTAATATCTTTTCTTTCATTTATATTTTTAAAATGCTACATTGGTTTAATTAATTATACATGTAGCATTATATTATACATGTCATTTGGATGCACATGTACCCATTGTTATCAAATCCACCCTCCCTTGTATAATAGCAAAATAAACTTTATCTCAGCTTATATTTTAATTTATCTTTGAAAATAATAAAATAATAATATATATTAACTAATGTTCTCAGATTCTCAAGTGTTATTTTTTTTTGTCAACGCAATAGAAGAATCGTTTAAACTTCAACTTTTTAACATGTTTTGTTATTTGTATAAACAGATATTAACAATAGTGAAGTAGTCAATGATATTCTTTACACGGAAGCTAGTATTGACGGTAATGATCATTAAAGAATATTTTGAAATAGTTGATAAATTTTATTTTGAAGAAATTCAGATCTTACTCGAAAAGTTGTTGTACAAAATGAAACATATTGTGTAGAGAATTATATCCACATGATTTTTTTCTTGAAACCCAGCGTCGTAGAATATTCAAATTTCAGATTCTCAAGTGTTATGTAAAATGGATATGGAATTTTCAGTAATGTGGTGGAATTTTGACAGCCATGTTTTATGTTGTTTCCTTATGATAAGCATAGCCTTGGCATCGCTGAAGCAGCTGAGAGATTGGATTTACAACAACAACTTAAGTTTCTCAACAAACCTGCCGTCAAATCATCAAGGTTTAATTTTACATATATTTTAATGTATTTAACATTTTATATCAAGATATAGTATTATTTATTTAAACGTATTTATGTTGATCTTATAGACTTCAATTATTTTAGAAAAAAATATGAGTAAATCATATACTAATACTGATTTTTTTTTGTAACAGAAAAAAAACCAATGTCGAGTCCAAACCAAATTGTTGCAGCGGATCTTCTTGAGACGATTCTCAACAACAAGTTTAAAGATAAAAAAAATTTGGGGCGAGCGTTGAGATATATTTCCGAAGAAAACATGTTTTCGGATGATAAGCTTGTACAACAAGGGAATATGGTGTTGTCGGCGGCTATTTCCCCTGCAATAGCGCTTCTTGATCCAAATTATGGAGCGGGAGAGATGAGTCGCCTCCGATTTATCAACACCGGTGATGAAAATCTGGCTAGACTGGCAATTACACACAAGCTTTATGCTTCTATCCTTCGACATAATCCCTCACTTGAGGACGAGGTAATATTCAACAAAAAAAGAAACTTCTTAAATTATTTTAGTATTGTTTCTTCCTGATTTTAAATGTTATTTTTTAATCTTTTTTTTAATTTGCTATTTTTAATTCTGATTTTTTTTAAATTAGAAATATTTAAATTAACCATTATAAAAATTGAATAAAAACAACATTGATTTTTCTTTTTTTTTTAAATTACATTAATCATAACAATTTGATTATATTAGTTTTGTTTCTTTCAAATTAAAAAAAAAAAAATTTGTTTTTGTTTTTGTTGTTGGTTATATTTTTTAAAGGGAAAAATTCTTAAAAATACACCAAATCACCTAGTTTTTCACTAAATTCCGTGATGGATGCTTAAAAATGATTTTCTAATTCCGTGAAGCAATGTGGTTACTCATAGATAATTGGAAAGATTTTGGGATATTGGATTTCAAGTAGCGAAGTGATGTGGTGTTGTATTTGCGTTTATTGTGTATCTGAGTTTTGTCACATATTATTGGGTTAATTTGAGTTTTTCTTAAGCAATAAGAATTTTAGAGTTTTAAAAATTTAGGGAAGATGATGAGGATAGTTTAGGGATTTTAAAAATTCAATACCCACGTTTTTTTTAAAGAACTATCAAACTTTAACGAATATATGAATTAATATGGTAACGGAAATACTTCATGTATATTTTAGAGAAACTTAAGTGATTTGATGTATTTATAAGGTTTTTTCTTATTTTTAAAGTAGCAACTATACCTTTTTAACTATTTTTAAAATGCAAAGTACAAAAAAATATATTTTTAATTATTTTTTGTTTATTTTAATTCTAATTGTTTAGTTTAATTAATAAAAATTATATTTCTTGTTATATATAAAAAAATTATTTCTTTGAATTTTTTTTTAAATAATTGTTTGAACCTCCACAAATTCACTTTTTTGTTGTTTTTATTTGCAGTTCACTTAGTTCACTTAGTTTATTTATAAATCTATTTTTAAACATTATTTATCTATAAGCCAATAGGCAAAATAAAATCATTTGATGATAATAGAAAAAAATACTACACAAAAGAGGAAAACTTTTAAATGTACATGTAAGCTTTTTTTTTAAAAAAAAAGAACAAAAAAGGAACGATGGAAAGAAAAAAAAATTAAGGAGAAAAAAGAGATATCTTAAGGTAAGATTTGCATTAATGAAATCATTAATTATTATAGTATATATAGTAATAAAATGTAAAATAAAGGCCAAAAGGGGGAATCGAACTTGCCTTCTTTAATGCCTTGGTTAAGGACTTGACCAGTACACAATAACTAAATCTGTCAATCTCATGCCCCTAAATTTATATCCCGCCCCAGAATTTATGGGCTTTATAGCCCACGGCCAGGCCGGATAATACCACTAATTTGACCAAACTAATTTTGGGGTTGCGGCAGCGTCTTAACTTAGTTTTGAACGTATACTTATAACATTAAGCTACACTTACACTTTCTAATTTTAAAATGTATTTAAAAAAAAAAAAAATTCAATGTTACTATTTGTTTTAACGCAAATTACTAAATAACACTTTTTGTAATTTTTTTCAATAAATGCAGATAAATAAATTTTCAGAAGAGATAGAGCGATATGGAGATTTATATGGTCTAGTTGACCCTCCTAAATCCCTAACGAACATGGTAAAAGCAATGATTGGAGCTATTGGCAAAGAATTTAAGTCTGAATCCGCAGAAGTCTGGCGGGTAAAAATATATAAATTAATTTTGATAATTTTTTTATATATATATTATTTAAAATTCGTGGTTTATAGGAGATAAAATCATTGTGGGATCCATTGATTAAATTGGAAGATGTAAAGGATCCACTACCGGAACAATTACGTATGTTGTGTGAGGAAAAACAACTCAAGGAAATTTATGTAGAAGAAGAGGATATTGAAGATAATAAATACGTGTTCAGCGTGTACATTGAAGATGAATGCTATGGAACTGGATGTCATCCTAAACAAGATATTGCTAGGAATCGAGCTGCACTCAACGCAATTTTAAAACTGAACGAAAATGCCGAGAAGAAAGAAAACGAGGTAGAGGTATGAATATTTCCTAACCACTTTAAACTTCCGCAAACTAAAATTTGGTAAAACTATATCTGCACCGCGCGTGCAAGCGGTGACCGCGGGTTAGACCGCAGCCCACGAACAAACTGTAACCGCGGACCAACCCGCAATTTTTTCAAAAGAATATATTAATATTTTTATACCAAAATACATATTTACCAAAACCCGTTAATACATATTGTTTTGCCAAAATAACCCTGTATACAAAAGTTTTAATATAAACTTCTTCAAGCTAGATAAAACAAAATTGAGTCGTCGTAGGAGATATGAGTTGTCGCCGTTTCAGATAAGTAGATTTGTGAATTTTGTTAACCTAATTTGTTCATATCGACCACTGTACGATTATTTGAATTTGGTCGTTTGTAGTTTTCTTAGAATTAGTTATGGGCTATTGGGCTTTTTGGTTTAGAATTTTTTGATTAAATTAGTTATAGGCTTTTTTTGGTTCAGAGTTAGCGGTTGGGAGACATATTAAGGGGGTTTCTGGACTGAAAGGCACCGATTTAGTAATTTAATTTGTTTTACTTTGCAAAAGAAAAAAGTTGTTTTTATTAAATTAAAAATTTAACAATTTTTATAACTTTTTTTTGTCTCTCATAATAGATTATACTCTTCTAAGAAAAAAGAGATTATAAAATTTTATATATATTCCAAAAAAAAACTTACATTCGTATAAATTTTGGTTTATTTAAATTTATTTCACAAAACTAACAAAACAAATATATGAAAATTTAGACCAATATAAAATTTCATTTTTGAAAACATTAATAAATTATATAACCTCTTTTACAGTAAAATACTAATTAAAAAATTTATAGCAAATATTTTTTTTTTGGGTTGTTGGTTTTTTTTTAAGTCAACTATACCATAATTAGTTTGACCAAAATAATTTTGGACAGTGATAGCTAATAGTCTTAACTGTTAGTTTTGAACGTCCACTTATAAAATTAAGCTACAGTACTTTTTAAATATTCAACAAAAACAAATTGAATGTTATTTTTTAGCGCAAATTACTAAATAACATTTTCTTTAAATAAATGTAGATAAATTCTTCGATGGAAAACAAGCTCAGTATAATGGATATGAATGATGATTACGAAGCAGAGATAAACTGCATTGAAGATGTACTTGGTTACAAATTCGTTGACAAAAAATGGGTGATTGAAGCAATTAAAGACAGAAGTTACGACCAGAAAAGTAATTTTGAACGGCTTGAATTCATAGGCGATGCAATTTTAAACTATGTTGTTTTTAATTACTTGGGTACTCTTTATCCAAGTTTGAGCTGTTCAGAATTAGCAAAACTAACAAGAGTACAAGTGGATAACGAAAACTTATCAAGGGTTGCCGTGAAATATAGCTTAGACTATTTGATTCGTCATAAAAGGGTTTTACTTCAAAATCAGGTATGACTTGTAATTCTTTTAACTTTAAGGTTTTCTCCTATGCTATTGCTTTGTTTTTAATTTGATAAAAAAAAAATAATGCAGGTAAAAGAATTTAAAAAAGAAATGGGAATATATGACCAACATGTGAAAGGTCTCGTTGCCGTACCAAAAATATTAGCGGACATTATAGAGTCTCTAATTGGAGCTGTGTTTATGGATAGTCAGTCGATTGCAAAAGTACAAGAGGTAATTTATACAAGAAACAAATTGAATTGTCTAACTTCAACATTATAAATTGTTTGATGTTATTTGTAGGTAATGAAACTTCTTTTAGAGCCGATGATTAAACTAAAAGATTTAAAAGAGCATCCGAAAGACGAGTTTGAAAAACTGTGTCAAAAAGGTTTAATGGAAAAAAATTATAAAGAAGAAAAAGATGCTGAAGATAATTACCTAATCACCATATACCTTGGAGAGGAAGTCTATGGAACAGGTTGCAATCGTAAGAAAAGTATTGCTATGAACCGGGCAACACTAGAAGCAGTTTTAAAACTGAAGAAAAATGTCGAGAAGAAAGGAAAAGAGGTTGATCTTTCTTAAGCAGCTTAAACTTTCCAACTGAATATCTTAAGACTTTCTCCTACGCTTGTTGTATGAAGATACTTATTTTAAGTTATATTTTTTTCTGTTGACTTTAGATGAATTCTCGTTATAATTTCGTAATATCCCGTATCCGTTAAACTTTAAAATTTAGTATTTTTTACAAAATAATTTGCTTACGTTTCAATTATATTATTTATATAATCATTCCGACAAATACTTTTGACCCATATGTTTTGGTCCCTGATCTTTTAAAAAATAAATATTTTTCCAAAATTTTAATTAATGTATTTTTCTCTACTTTTAATACATGTTTAATTAAATATCCAACTTTTAAATTTATTCTGCAAATTGATACGAAGTAAAATCTAAATCGTTTTTAGATAGAAAACGTTTCAAAAAAAAAATAAATTCAAACCTTGCCACCATAAACTTTTGAAGCCATGGTTTAAAGCAATTTAGCTAACTTAAACTGCCAACAAACATGTAAAGATAATACCTCGTAAATATTCGCCTCTGCTTCGCTGTCCGAGTGACCGACTAGGACTAGCAGAGAAGTCTGAGACTTAATCGTGAGAAGACCGACAACCAATGGTACATAATACATAATAAGTCTATTTTCATAGAATATAGATTAAGTCTATGTTTATTCTTATGCATTTGACAAGTAATATATAATATACTCTAAAAACTACGTAATTTTGGATAGTTGACTCATTTAAGAATTTTAAAGTTAAAAAAAAAAAAATCTAATCCGACTGTGGGTTTGGACGCAAAAGATTTAGCTCATGGACGTCTGCGAGATATTAAGCAAATGTCTATGGGTGTATGTGGGCTCATGGAAAAATTGCGGACGGGTCCAAATTGACAACACTATCAATCAGAGATTAATTTGCACAAAATTGAGAAGCTCGGTATTCAATAAAAATATGTATTCAAAACTGGGGCAGGAGAGAGGGAGGGGAGAAATACTTTTAAAATTTTATTAAATTTTTTTGTATCTTACCCGATTTATATATCGAAATGATTTTACAAACAAGAGAAAAATAAATCTTCAACTTTTTAACTTTTAATACCTGATTTCATATTACATTTTTTTTGATTAATTTAGCAATCACGTTATTTTTAAAAATGATTTTATACTATTATGTTTTTATTTTGATTAATTTAATAATTGTTGTCCTTGATTAATTCAAGGAGACTTACTTGTTCTGGATTGAGAGTTTTGATTTCTCCCCACACGGACCGGTTCAACCGTGAACTGGGTGAAAAAAAACTAAAATCTTAATTGAAATTTTTTGTTTCCATTTTCCACAGAATAATATTTTCGTTATTTGTGTGACTAAAGTGAAGGATTTGAAGACCATTTATAATTCTATGGAAATTTTTTCGAATTACTAATCAAAATATATAAACTATTAGCAACAAAATATAACCATATAATCATGATGTAATAATGGAAAAAAAAAATCACGATGTAATTCTTTGTTCCGTTAGACTAGAATAAAATGAGTATGTAGAAATAATAATACGAATACAAACTATTATTAATATGTATATCTCCAAATAAAATTTGGTAAATTATTTTCGATAAAAAATGTGTATATGACAAAGATAAATGTTTAAATATATGTTTAGTAATAGTTTTTGATTTTGTTACTATAACTAAATATTATATTAGATTGTATCTAACTTAATCTTTAACTTTTCAAATTTGAAGTTTTTTTTTAATTATTATTCCAAAATTTGGACCGAAAGCCATACATCTTCGTAGACCAGATTTAAAACATGTTAAATCCCTTCACTATTATTAAAAATACTTTCCCCTAAGTGTGACCCAAACCTCTTCGAGGCTTTGCCAATGGTTAGATAGACTCTCAATTTTGAAGATTTGAGTGTTAAGACTATCAATTTTGCAGCCATGGAACGAATAATTCACGGAAAAGGAAAAAAAAAACGAAAAATACTTAAATGTTTGTTTGATAAAAAGATGAAATATATATACTTTTATACAATACAGTTTTCTTTTCATAAAAATAAAAATTTATTATCAATCATTACTAAGGTTCTTTCGGTTAACCTTTTTTTAACAACATTTCCGTAAACTAATTAAATGTTTCCCAATTCTTTTCAAAAAAGTGTAGGTTTTCGTTACTAGCCAAAATCTTCTTTCTAGCTAAATTAAAAAAAAAATAAGGTTTTTGATGTTCTACAAAAAAAAACTAACTATTTTTATCCCATATATTATTATTTATTTTTCTAAAAAAAAAATATTTTAGAAAGCATATATAGTGAATAATTTTATTATTCAATTATATTATAAAACAAATGACTATGTTTTTATAATTGTGGTTTTCGGGCCTTTGGCAGGGTTTACCTAACCATTGACATTGACTTTTCATTTTCTAAAAAACTGAAAATAAATAATATTTGTAATCAATTTTGTTTTTCCATCTAACCAAATGGCATTAAACCAGGTTATCCTACCTCCTAATGAGTTCAAATGAGTTTACTGTGAAAAAAAAAAGATAGAAAATCTAATATTAGAAACCCAGGATAGAAAGGTGTTTTAGATATATATGAATTTGGAAAATGGGAGACATGCCTCCAAGAATTGCTCTTCACCCGGAGCGGACCTACAAAATGTAATACATCACATATATATATATATATATAATTGAATGGGTCCTAAATTATTTTCTATATAGAAATGTACTAATATTTGAAAAATCATTTGGTACAATCAGCGATGAATCCATGAAATTTTTTTAGTGGGGCATAGTCAAATTTTACATAAAAAAAATTAAATTTTTTTAATGTCAAAACAAAAATTCCTAGATTTAAGAGGGGAAAATGCTTATTCATGCCACCTTATGTCCATCGCATGCCCCCTTATCTCCGTTAGTGGCCACTTTATGTCAAATCATTGTTATTGTTGCCGCTTCTTCCATGGCGTGATAAAGAGTTAATTTCATTTTGCAAATATAAAAATACAAATAATATTTTTTT